>JAVQJD010105471.1:0-37303 GCA_036023655.1 Nannoperca australis
CCCCCCCACCCCCCCCCCCCCCCCGCCCCCCTGTCAGACAGCTATCAATAGGGATTCCAGAAGAGCGGCTGCTAGACAGCATGGGTAAACAAAGAGGGGATGAAAAAAGCCTGAATCAAAGGCAGAGTGGGTCCCCTGTTATTTTCCTTGAGCAGGAAATCATTTGCTGGCAATTTGTGACTCATTTTGAAGCATTTTGTGTGGGGGTGCTTTTGACACATGTAGTGATGGGGAGGTGGGCTGAAGGGAGTTTGGTTTCGTGGTAAACTTTGACTTAAATATTTAAAATGTCAAGCCCGTTTGTTCTTTAAAATGCTATTTCCAGAGAATTGTTGGCTAATCAGAATTGGTGTTGCATGTGTCAAACAGAAAGCAGTAATTGATGGGATTCAGTGCAGGAACAATTCAGTGTGATTGATAGGGAGTGGAGGAAGCACAGAGTTGCAGTTTTCTTCCTCTGTAAATAATAAACAATATTGTGCCACTGTGTTGAATTCAGTAGAATGATTATTTCATTTGGCACCTCTTTCTTAAACTCTTCAGTCAATACTGTACTGACATTGCCACCTTCTTCATCTGATTAGCCTTATCGTAATACCCATAAACACGATGTCATTACAAGGAAATCCATTTCCCCAGCACTCTTTCAACCAGTGACATATTTTCCTGGCCTCCTCTACACCTAATTGAAATTAAGTTAAGTGACCTTTAGGGTGCCTATAGAGGCCTGCTTGTTCCACTAGCCACCTACTATATTTCATTTGCTACATCCTCATAAATCAGCCTGTTGAACAGGGCCGTGATGATGGTCTCGACCTTTCTCGACATTTCCAAATGGCCACATCCTCTAGGATCGTGGCACCATGAAAGCCACCAAACCATGGTATATGAAGATGAGAATCAGTCCACTCCACCAAGTGCAGGGCAGCAAATAAACCAGTGGCACTGAAAAATGGCACTGGGAATTGGCATCGATTGTCAAAGTGCTGTTCTGTGTGTACAGCTTTGTAAGAGACAATTTTTCTCTGATCACAGGACGCATTCCTCACATACCGTGAGTATGTGAAAAATGCTTTTGACTTTGAGAATACTCTTTCAAACTAATTTACAATGCACACTTCAGTGCGGTGAAGGAACACTTTAGTTTTGCTAAGGACACCATCTAAAATACTGGTGGAATGAAAAAAGCCTTATCATTGAAGCCAGGTTTGTGTGTTTACATGTTCATCACTGTAGCACCCTTTGAACATGATCCTCATTGTATGCAAATCTACAGTGGCAACAGCATAAAGTAGCTTTCCATTCTGTGTTGCTGTTCATGTACTATATATAGGCTGCTGAAGAAATCCTGTGTGTGTGTGTGTTTGTGAGGGGGGGGGGTGTACTGCAGGGAGAGAAGTAAAGGTCCACTTGTGACAAGCCTACTGGGAATAGGAACATCTGGTGGACCGGCTGCTCCTCTGGTTAACATGCTTCTCCTCAGTGGCCCCCGACGTAACACACCCAGCAACCACATGCACACACATGCACAGGTACATGCGGATGCACACACATCCATATGGACACAAACAAACTCAGGTGCAAGTACACATGCATACATGTGTACAAACAGACACTCCGTCTCCTTTCCTGGAAAAATCGGTCCATCATCAACAGACTGGACACCATTATCACACTGGAAAGAGGGCATATCATTCATGGAATGATGCTAAAGAGCAACTATGTCCAATTTGCACCAGATGCTCCTCAGTGCCGAATTAAGCCTGCATTATTGCTGGTGGAAAATGTCATGTTATTGGCATGGTGAACCCTCTCCAACCCTTCCCTATTCTTGATGTAGCTTTCCATGGATTTTTGCTGGCTCACTCCCGTATCCACTCTGTAGTCAACTAACTACAGAACCATGCCTTGTATTAGCTTTTTTGCTCTGTCACTTACGAAAACACGTGTACTTAGGGTCATCACTCTGCTGAGCTTCAGGGAAATTTCATTCCTGCTACACTGGATGGAACACGGCGTCAATTAACATTTCCTTTACCTTTGTTAACTAAGTAACACTATAGGGAGAGGTCACATTACCACCGAGTTTATGGTCGTGTAACAGAAGACGACAGGGAGACTGGGTCACTATTCGTTCATGAAAGGTTGAGTTACTTGATAGAAGTGGCAGCAGTCTTACTAGAATGATTGCTCAATGCCTCCAGGCCTGGCATTTGGTGCCCTAGGCGAGATTTTGGACTAATAACTCCTACCTCCCTTCCTTCTCTCTCTTTCTCTCTCCCTCACACACACACACACACACACACACACACACACACACACACACACACACACACACACACACACATAATTGTTCTAAGTCTGTGAGGACCAAAATTGTATTTTGGAGTAAAGTTTTCCATTAAAAATCCCACAACCTTAAATAAGCATAAACATAACCATGTCTTAATATTTCCCTACACTTGCTGTGATCATGAGGGTATTTGGTCCTCACAATGATAGTAACAGTCCAAGTATATGGACATAAACACACACACACACACACACACACACACACACACCACATCTCCAGCTTGCTTGCAGGTTGCAGACCGGTCTCACTGGAGAAATAGTGGGAAGAGGGTGGGGGGGTGAGTATGTGTGTGTGTGTGTGTGTGTGTGTGTGTGTGTGACGGAAGCAGACTACACTTCCTGAATGACCCTGCCAGCCTAAGGAACACTCAGCTGGTCTCCTGCCAGGGCCTCAGCACCCTTCCTTCACCAATCTATGTAATGGCTGTGCTAATGATGGTAAAGCATCCAGTACCTCAGAGAGCAGTAATTTAGACACTGCTAACACTATTGCCAGTGTAGTCATTCCATGGCGATGATGTGCTCCTGATATCAGCCTCTCTAGCACCCAGTGGTTTCTTTGTGGCAACATGACAAAAGTAGATCATTTGACAAAGAGCACACGGACACACTTTCACTATCTAAGATGAACAAAACATAAACTTGAAATCTGAACAGAAAATACCACTCTAAACTTATTGTGTTTAATTTCTCGGCTGTTTCCCACGGCTGAGAAAGGGGGTGTATTGATTTTCTTTTTCAGAAAATAATACTGAAGAAGAAAGGAACATAAACAAAAGCAAGAAAACTACAGAGTGTTATGGAGAAGAGGAGGGAAGGTGGAAGGCATCAAGGAAGAGAAGAAATTGCCAAACATGAAAAGGCTTTTTAATGTTATTGGGAAACAGTAGTGAATAGAAATCTGACCTCAATAGGGGCTATTTTTACACCCATGTGTGGAGCGATGAGTTTGATATGCATTGATTTCCCCAATACTGAACAACAAAACTAGCATTTAAGTAGCTTGAGCACTGGTCTTCTGTAGCTGACCATCACATGCACATGCGCACGCACGCATGCACGCACACACACACACACACACTGCACTAAATTGATGAATCTCACCAGGCTTTCCTGTGCTTATCTATCTGCCATCAATCCTTTCCACCTGGGGATGGAAGTTTGTTTGTGCACATATGTGCAGCAATTATGTGTGTGAAGCTGCACTTAAAATAAAAGAGCAAATAAAAGATGCAAGACGGCATGGCTCAATAGTACAAGATGAAGACACGTGGACATACAATGATTAACAATGAAGATGCACAAGGCAAAAGGTTTAAAGTACAAGTCACGTGTGTATAATTGCCTTCCAGCTTTTTAAACTTTAAACTTCTAAAATTCAGAAGTCTGGTGTTGGCCCTGTCAGTGGACCTTGTAGGGCAGCTTGATTCACAAGATCACACAAGAATTCTCTTCCCAGTTATGCGCTTGTGGCCAAACCAGAGTGGTTCGGACCAACCAGCGTCCTACGAAGAAGGCAGCTACTGGCATGGTTTAGGTCGACGACTGCAAATGTTAATTTGAAAACCTCCTAAAGAGGTTATCATAGATGCTGCTATAGCATCAGTAATATCAGAAGTATTTCTTCAACAGCACTGAGGGATTTTTTCTTCTCCCGACTGGCTTCCTACTATGTGAACTGTTACTGACGGTGTTAGACAGATGGTTCATCCAATCACCTGCCAAGTATTTCCAAACAGTTTCCAAGGACGACTTCTCAGATGGTTCTGTGTAACAAACCATCTGGCACATCAGGTTACTCGTCAATGGCCTATTTGACGTCTTTGTGGGCAGCACTTAAGCTGATGATGTTGTCAAGCTGTATTTGAATCAGACAGACATGTTCTTTAATAAATATCTCTTGCTGAACCTTTTATTTGTCTTCAGTTAATTAAATGAAACCTATTCTATTATGCTCCCTTGATAAGTAGCAGTTGGCTGAGGAAACTTCATTATGTGTTTTGAAAATCATCACCTCAATCTTATCTATTACTTTCAGAAAATCTCTTCACGCTTTATCACTTACTTAACCAGATAATACTTACTTCCCTTAAATCATAGCGCTTTTCAAGCAAATACCTAAACATCTTTACTGATTAAAAATATAACCATGCATGCATCAGAGTAAGCAAGTTAGACACATGCCGAGGTAAACCAAAGTTGTCCAAGTAGCTGCAGCTAATTTGATTGGGATACATTTTGACAGAAAATCAACTTTTAATGAAGAGCTGTGTGGTGGGAGAAATTACCCATTACCCTACAGAGCTGGCATAAAATGTTTATAAATGACAATGGTGTTGGCAATGCCTGTGAAGGAAGTGCAGAGCTTGGGGAACATACTGACATTTAGGATGTCAGGGTACAGGGTACAGACTTTACATCATCTAGGGAGGTAGAGAGAAAGAAAAAAAAGGGAAGGAAAGAGAGAGTTTTACAGAGGAAGAAAAAGGAGGAGGAGCACGAGGAGGCATGTGAGAGATTGCAGTTATGATGTGCATGAGAGAGGGAGACAGTGAACGACAGGGCGAGAGAGTTTAAAAGGCATGGCGTCTGTTGGCTGGCAGGATGGACGGAGGGAGAGAGTGGAGTATGCGACAGCAGAGCGTGACAAGTGCGGCAGAACAAACCGGTGGTGACTCATGGGCTCCTTCATTCACTACTCTGATCAGATCCAGCAGGACAGCCCACCATATGGGATGGCACAACTTATTCATCCAATCACATAGACTACATACAAGACCAGAGGACGAGAGGGGATGCTGTGTGTCTGTGTGTGTGTTGAGGAGAAGGTGCCTGAAGGTTTCTTAAATATGACAGTAAATGAAAGAGGAAGTGAGGAGAATAAGGCTACAACAAGAAATATAATTAATCTACTAAAAGTCCAACGTTCTTGAACAAATAAAAAAGAGGCTTGAACTAGAAATTGCATTATAAAACATGTGCCTCTGCATGATTTTTTTTGTTTGAATTATAAAAACCGATCAGTTAATTGAACCCCTCTCTGGCTTTCCTATGATGATCTTGTTAATAGTTTTTTCCCCTGTTAATTATATGCCATTTACATCAAACAACACATTTTGCCTGCCACTTGATTATTAAAAAAAAAACATAAGAAAAATTCATACACAACTAAATGGGGGATTCTCAGATAGCTGTTGTCTCCCTATACTCTCAGATTATTTGTTTATCCTCTTAAGAAAAAAATAACCCAACCTCTGACTCTGTCACCCAGATGACATATTGGAAAGAGTCAAAGACATTAAAACAAATTATTAAATAAAGGCTTCTGAAAATATAACATTGTGATAATCACTCCTGTCTTTTCTGGGCCTCCTTTAAATGCAGATTAAGGCTAAGCTCTGAGAGGTGAAGGGCCTGGCGAATTGAGCCCCCAACACACCAAGCACAGAAATAGAAACAGACATAATCTAACCAAAGCCAGTTATTTTTGTGAAGAAATGAATGTTTCTACCCGGGTTGGCAAGAGGCGTCGTAAACCCTTTTATAAGGTACCTAAACTACACAGTGCTTCACTGAAAGCAGAACCAATTTGCTTAACTTCACAACATGCAGGGGCCCTCTGATAAAGGTGTCTGTCCTATGCCGTGGCTGGCAAAGATATTGTCATCCACTTTGTTCCTCTGCCACCTTGCCAGCTTACTCAAATTTTGCAAGACAGATAGCAATCGTCGTGGGGTAATTTAGGGATTAGACTGAAGGTGTATTGTAATCACACAGTTTTGGGGGAGCCAGACAGTCATTTGGGATATAGGAAGGCAGGACTGTCCAAGATGTACCTTTTGTCTGTTAGCTAAAACAAGGGTTGTTAGAAATCCTCAGACCAACACCTAAATGAAGAATTTGGTTTTAATAGTACCAGCATACATTGATTGTACTGATTTGGCAAAAAATATGTGAAAAGGCAGATTGGAAAACAGAGTATGCGGTACATTTTGAGAGCCTCCCTTTTAGGCTCTGCTGATTTCATGTATACGTGTATGTGAGTAATATTCCTAAAGACCAGGAAGAGACTACTTCACTGACAACATTTTGAATATAATGTTAATATATTCTCTCAAGCAACAGGCAGTATGAACATGTGTCAATCGTGTCTCAGTACTTATTAATAATCACAGTGATTAGACATGAAAGGTATACTGTAATTGAAATATTGCATTACACACTTCAACATTCAGTAAACATCCACACCTAATTTGAGGTTATTCACTATAAGAAGCTCCCAAATAAGGACTTGATGAAAATATATGGGAATTTTGTGGGAAAGTCAGAGGGTAGAATTAGCTAAGGCAAAGAAACACATTATACATCCCAAGAGGTTAGTTATGTGTTATCACATTGTCAATGAGTCTTATTCACAGCCAATCTTTCTGCCTTCCTGTTCCCTCTGCCCTCTGCCACAGGCTCTCTTCTATTCTTAGACCCTCCACTCCAAATTATCTACTTTTCACTTTTTGTCCGCATATTACAAGCAATTCAAGAGCAGATCAGTTTGGTAGGTACAACAGTACACTACAAAGAGGATATATATAAATTAAACAATGAATGCATTGTCATATTGTATCTTGTCATTGTTCAGCTGTCTAAAAGAATGAAATGTCCTCTACCAACAAAGTAGCCTAAAAATGTACTTACTCTTCAACATTGTCTATTGAAAAAGAAAAAGGTATGAGCCAACAACCTACTAAACTTTGTTAAAGAACAACAAAAAACTGTTAAAATCAGGATGTGGTACTGACATTTGAAATAAGATAGGAAAGTTGGAAGCATGAGTTACAGTTATCGGGGCAGAGCTCCATCTCAAGGCTAAAGAGACATTAACAGTTCTTACATCTGACCACTGCCTGAAGGCTCCCACTCTCTACATTATGCCTGTTGCCCTATCTGGGGCAGCAATATTTGATGAGGTTTGACAGTAGTAAAAGACTGTCCACATCAAAAAAAAAAAAAAAAAAGGTCACATTCTGACTCTAGATAATAGATGTTGCCATTCTAAGCCAATAATAGTGTCTATAATGAAATCAGTGGGGCAGAAAAGAGGCGCTCTTTCATTTCCTTATGCAGGGCCGTGCGTTTTGTACATCCCATTATTCCTCAGGTCCTGGCTGCTGATAACTGTCCCATTTGCATCTGAATCAAGAATGCCTTCGAACCTTCCCCCCAGAAGCACCACCCCCATGCAAATGATGTGACCTAAAAAGAGCAGGTACTGTATTTAGTTATTTGTGTGCAACTGTGACCTACTCTGGAGGTTCAATTAATTTGATAGCAGGATGTAACCTACAGTACTGGCAACAAAGCGTAGACAGTATCAGGATACTTCCATGCATCACACATCTGAATGTAATGTGGTTAAAGAACATTAAAATATTCTTTGATAAAACCGGTTTCTGCATTTCTTTACTCCCATGGCAGGAAGTTTTCTGATGGATGTCTGTATCCATAGTGTAACTTGTGCTTCCATTTTTCCCATGACATGCCCTACTTCCATGAACAACAGCCAGGGCAAGAGTACATCATAGAAAACAGTGAATAATCTTGGAAAATTTGAACATTTTTAGAAAATACTTGACTCTCTACAGTAGACTGCAGTTCAAAGGAGTAAAACTTCCCTATTTAAAATCTCTGCTGCAAGTCAGGAACATGCTGTGTGATATTTGTGATCAATCATAAAGGCAGAAAAAGATTGTGCTGGCTCAAAATAATAAAAAAAGATGCTATCCATAAAGTGGCGATCGGTAAGAAATGAACTCCTCAGAGGAAAGTCTAGCTGTTTGTCTAGTGTGCTCTCATTTGGTAGTCATCTTAAAACCAGGATGAAGTTGGGTGCAATTCACAGCTTTCTCAACAGCACTGTAAGGCAGCATATGGTGAGATGTGTGTGATGTGTTGAATCACAAGTGGGTTGCTTCATTGTGTAAACTGACATATACTTGACTGTATACAATTCAACAATGTTTTCTATAAACCTTGCATTTACACAAGCAAAAATGAACAAAAACATGCACAGCAACTGTCTGTTTCGCACATATAACCAACACAAACACACTTCCAAATGCCAGAGGGCAAATGGGTAGAAAAGAGGAGTGAGGGTCTTTTGTGCACTCTGAGTTTGGCCATTAAATAAGCTGGCACTGCAGAGGTGAGCTGTACTGACAATGATGTATGGGAGAAACACAATCCATTGCTGTTATGAATTGGTTGGCTCTGGTGTGGACAATGCTTCCACACACCGTGCACACACAGATACACAAATACAGACACACATATTTACAAGAAAGTGCACAGACACACACACACACACACACACACACACACACACAAAATCAAGAGGCAGTGGTAGAGCCAATAGTATCTTCCTCTCTTCCAGACAAATTCAATTTTCATCCAGGACATATGTAAGCTGATTAAAACAGCCAACAAAGACTGAAGAAATATGTCACATCCTTCAGGATGGACACGATATTGAGTGCTGCTTTGGCAAAGAGATGCCTACTCTCCTTCTCTGTCCCTCTCTTTCAAAGGCTCTGCTCTTCTCTCTTATGGCATTTCTGCGTCACCTGATGCTATCATGAAGGCCTTTGTTCCTTTTCTTTATCACTTCCTTTTCCTGTCTTCACTCTGTGGCTCTCTTTCCTACACCTGCCCTTGAAAAGGCAAACATAGATGACTCATAATAAATCTATGAAAAGCATATAATGAGTTCTACCTCTCTACAAAATGCAATTTAAACTATGTATTAGTGATGTACCCTTTGACTGTTACAGTAGCTACAAAGGTGAATATTGGCCTTCTTATTAAAAAGATAAGCTGATATGCCATTTCTGCAGTTGTAAAATAACAAAGAAAGGAAGTGGTGGTAGCTTTGTCTTCCACCTTGCACTTGTGGCTGGGGTGGAGCCTTGACAGTCAAAAATGTGTCACGCAGACACACACAAGCCCATGCACAAGGGGCGTCACAATGTCTGTTTAGCCACTGCAAAATAATGTCATATCACCGAAGACGTGTGAAGAACAAATCTGAATTATGAATGGAGGGAGGTTAATTATGGATGGAGGGAGGGCAGAAGTAATGCCGTAGACATTTCCCTGAAACACATGGTTAGATACATTGCTATGGAGCCAATGCACACTCCTTGGCAAGTAACAAGTCAGAGAGACTCCTTAATTAGCTAGTCGGCACTGATAATGGTTGGTCTTTGTTGCGTGCAGATGTATTCAACCTCATTTCTGTTAAAGAACATAAGATGAATTTGCTTAACTCAAGTTGACAAGGAAAACTGTGCTCTTGTCGACAATCAAGCAGCAAAAGGATTATATGAAAAGCAATTATAACCACAGCTCATCCTTATAGGGTGATGTGGAAAGTGATTGTAAAGGCCGACATAAAAGAAATCCACGAAAGGAGAGAATGTGGCATTGAAGTTGACTTCTGTCGAAACTTTCTTTTTGGAGAACATATACCACTTTCATTATCTTTGTTTTTAAATGTACTTTTTGGCAGATGACACACATATTTGACAGATTTAATATTTGTCCTTTTCATAGATCCGAAGTTATAAATGTTATCTGTTTGATGCAATCAACCGTCTGCATTTATATGCACAAATTATTCCTTTACAAGAAAGCCGCACCTGGAGTTCTGATAGATTGCAAGGGCTGTCAACCACAAACAAAAGCCATGCCCTCCAAGAAGGGGGTCAAAGATTTGGTTTGATAGCAAGGACTTGGGGTATATGCAGGCTGGGTTAGTGGGGTGACTTAAAGAGAGGCAAATGGATCATGGTGGAACTAACAAGGGGCGTGCCTTTGCCTGCATGAGAAAAAGACAAGGCCATTGGAAAAGAATGATGTTCCAGACACCCATGGAGCCTTGTGTTTGGGGCTTGTGACCCCTGGAGCTTTTGCGGAGTTGTAGGAGGATTAGTCAAATGGCCCCACTGCTATTGTGTCATAGTCATGACAATTAAACTTGTGCAGCTTGTAGTCATAATTGAACTTTTACTGAAAACAGCAGATTCCCCTCAGTCACCTACCAGCTAAAGGCACCATCTAGTACACCCCCCACTCCTTCAAAATAGCATAATGAAAAAAATCTGAATTGTGTGCACGTCAGTTAGTCCCTGAAACTGAAAGTTTTGTCTTACATCTACCAGACTTGTTTGGCAGTAAAATGCAATTTCAAAAGAATGTTACCCAGCTTTTTGAGATATGAACAGTGTTGGCACTCTAAGCTTACTCAATATCTGTCTTTCCACCCATATCAGCCATATATCTAACTCTCTGTCACCTCTGCTGTTCTACAGATCAAACCATGAGTCTTGAGACTGCAGTTTCTTTATAAAGAAAGATTACTACAGCCGAGAAGTTGTGACATAATATCCTGAATTCATGCTGCTTCATTTAGTGGGTATCTGCAGATGCAAGTCACAATATGAGTGCAATTCCAATAGTACAAGTGACTAATAACAACAAAGAAATAGCCCATTTCTGTTTGGTTCAAGGTTCACGAAAATAAAGGAGTGGTAGAACACAGGGAGCTGGCTCTGACATTGCTACGTCCAAAGGAAGCTGAGTGGTGGTACACAAGGCCCTGTCTGAGGTCTGCCTGTTGCAGTCTTCAGCACTGACGGCCTTGGGACATTCACATGGTCCATTCACTCAGCTCTACTGAAACATTCAAAGCTTTGCTTCCAAAGGGCCAAACTTTTGTTCCTTGACAAAAGGCCTGACCAGAGGTTCTCCCATAGATGGGAACCCCGTTCAAAATCTGATTATTTCCAGTGAAATCCTCCTTTCTCCACCTGCCAGTTAACTATGTCAGTGCCATTGTGTCTTCCCTGAAAAAGCTCTCCATTTTGGCATAATGGAGGCTGGATGTGTATTATTGCTTTTACTGCCATTTATTCTTGGAGGAAAGAGGCACACCCCACCCCCCTTCCACTCATTTTATTTTTTTTTGGAAGAAAAATCTGGGCCACATGCCCCAGAGGAACGCAAAGTGCTTGAATTCATTCGCACCTTTTCTCTCAGACTGCCATCTCCAAGGCTTCTCTTTATGCCCAGAAGTGATTTTTTCAGGCTGGACCATCAAAGCAATTATGGTAGCGGCCTGCTTCCCTATTATGAGGAGAGATGACTGACAACAGAGGGATGGTGCGGGGGTAGAAGGGCACTTGGCTTCAATTTATTTGATCTGAAAACATTTTTTCATTCATTGGCATCCACTCATGTAGCAAAACACAAACATCGTATCATCTCCTTGAGATTTTTTGACTAAAAACATTTTATCCAATTCTCTATATAACGTTTTCAATTACATTTCTCACCTTCCAAGGCAAATCGATTGTGGGCCACAGATAGGTGATGCAGGACAGAGAATGCCAGCAATGTAACACAATACTGAGGGGCATGGCAGGCAGTGATGTGTAGCAATTAATGTAATGGGCATGAGAGAGAGAGCACAATCCTTGGACTAATGAGAATGTCTTATATTACAGTGCAAATGCACAGGGTCGCCAAGACTCCTAATCATTACTGGGCTATAGGAAGATGGCTCACCACAAAAGGGCATACTCCATAAATGGATAATGCGGAGAGAGCAGAGTACGGCGCCACTGAGCTGATGTTCCATCCAAGAGTAATAATTCTGCCTGGAGTGACACAGGGTCATTGGAATGGATGGAGACAGGATGTGAGTAAAAATAAAGCATTTGAAGAAAACAGGGCATTAGGTTGAAGAGAGGGATAGTAAGGAATGGGGCAAATGGAGGTTGATAAGGAAGACATTGGACTAATACAAGAGTAAAGAGTAAAGGTGGGAGTGAAACAGAGGGACAACAAGCAGGAGAAGGAGCAAGAAAGGGGCATAATAGGCTAAGAAAGGGGATGAGTGACATGACGAGGTTGACAAAGAGAAGAGAGGGCATAGTGTACAGACAGCAGTGAAGCAATACGACACATTGGCTAATCAGTCTGCTGCCTTTTTCTTTCACAAGCTGTCATCTTGGCTATCAAGACCATGTGCATCTCCCCCTTTCATTGACTGATTCCCCTGTTCAATTATTCAACATTTATGAGCAGGAACCATCTATTCTGCTAGCAGCAGATCCAGTAAAATAATGGAAGGGTTGCTTCTTCAGCCATATTGACTGTCATAAAACTTTTACAATTGGCAAAAGAAAAATCAATTTCTCAGACAGACTGTTGCCACCACTGTAAACATATTAATGGTGGTATCAGGGGTAAAGAAAGAACCCTACCATGTAGAAGACTTTAATAATGCAGACCATTAATTATTTTACATGCTCTCTCACTAATCAAATATATGATGGCTGAATATTTACAATGATGGAATGCTATATTTAGCCAACACAGAATATTTAGACATATCTTTGTTGTACATGTGGATATGCATGTATATTATGCTATGCTACAGCTGGAGACTGCATGAAATAAGATTTAGACAACATATCTGTGGCTTTACTTTTCATGCTGACCTCACTGTCTCCTTATAAAGCTAACCTGTGTGAGTCACGCTGTGACACAGAAATCAAGTCAACCGCTGGCCTGCCAAGGAATGCTAAGCTTCAGTTAACATTCCCACAAATAAACAGCACACACAATCCCACAAAAACAACATACACACACACAAAAAAAGATCAAACGTATGGACACACACTCCATCCCTCATTTGGCAGAAATTTCAAGGAACATCACAGCTTCCATCTGCCATAATTCGCCCTGGGGCTACAGTGACCTGAGCCACTGGAAGAAACTGATCTAGAGTGGGAGAAAAAAATAATAGCTGAGGTAATGCAGTGCACAGCCTCATCCTTTACTTAGCTGGCAATGCCCTCAGGGCGAGATGGTACAAACTCAGCAACCTCCACTGGCTTTCCACTAATGCATGATCCCCACACTACGACTCAGGCCCTCACTGTGCTGCCATAACTTCAGGTTATGGACTTTACATGGAAACCCAGGGTGGTTTACATACAACTGCACACACAAACACAAAAACAAACACATGGGCAATATATACAGTGCACACACATAAATTACACACACATGAATGTATACAAGCCCGCAGTCATGTCAGACATAAGTATACCTGCACTCACTACACTCACATCAACAGACAGACACACACACACAAAATCACAAATCTCTACCCTTTACCATCTCTCTGCTTAATCCTCATCCACTGGAGGCAGAGGGTCTGAACTGTGGCAAACTGTCTATTTTTAAACTTGACATATTAGTCATCTCTTAGGGGGGTAACATTGTAATTTATGGAATTCATGAATATCAAGCTGTTGTGTTCTCTTCTTGTTTATTCCCCCCTCCTTCTCAGCACAGTTTAAGTGTTTTGGATGAATTCAAATAAACTCACAGATGCAGTTGGGTACGATCCATGTCTCCATAAGAGCACAGATGCCAATCAGCTCTTGCTCAAGAGGGACCCTTGGTAGATCCTCACACTATTTTGGGCATGTGGTAAAATGTGTAAAGATTTGGAACTGATGCCATTGCTCTCTGATACACAGGCAAACCCATGTCTTTTGGTTTCTCTCTCTCTTTCTTTCTCCTATTAATCCTACCCAAAGTGAGAAATGTTCTCATTCTCAAATCTCACAACTGATCCCCTCTTTAAAGAAGATCCCCAGCTCTGTTAAGTTCTGCTTAACCCACCTTAACTAGTCATTATCTTTTTTAGATGAGCTGATAAACCTCCATTTATACTTTGCTACAGCTGACCTAAGATTTAACCTTAAAGAAGTCAATTAAAGGCAATGATTTCTAGAAACGGAATAAAAATTGTGTTGACAAGAAACAAAAGTTTAGTATGTTCAAAAAAGCTTTCAACTTGGCATTTTTTGTACCACTACAAGAGTGGTCCAAAGGTCCTCTGGCCAGAGATATTGGCTTCCAAAGCTAATGATCTCAAATTGTACACTTGTGGGTAATTAAGCACCGCTGGTCCCTCAGTTGCTTACAACAGCAAATATGTCATTGTGAGAATAAACAACAATTACACTTACACTCATTACGCTCTAATTACATCATCATATG
Organism: Nannoperca australis; assembly: GCA_036023655.1. Classification (NCBI taxonomy): domain Eukaryota; kingdom Metazoa; phylum Chordata; class Actinopteri; order Centrarchiformes; family Percichthyidae; genus Nannoperca; species Nannoperca australis. The sequence continues at coordinate 14,485 of JAVQJD010105471.1, forward strand.
TGATAATCACAAGCTAGGGGACATCTTATTAAAAGCTACATCAAAATAAACTGTAAAGCCGTAACAAAATAGAAGACCATATCCCCCAAAAATTGATTTATACAAAAATAGGTGGTTATGTGAACATTGGGCATTAAATAGAGCATACATTTAAAACCCTCATGGGTATTTGGTGGTCAACTACAAAAGCAATGTGCTGTGTGCACTTAACGTGGGTGAGAGTGCTGCCAAAGCTTGGGAAAACTCATATAGGCAAGGGAGTAATTTGACCCCACTCAAATCCTTCCATCAGACACTAACCAAATAGAAGACAAAAACGAATGAAGAAAGACAAAGAGATAAAAGGGAAGAAAATATAGAGAAGCGGCTAAACCATTAGGATTAGTGCTTAGTAACTAAATGGGCCATATCACTTTTCCATTACCAGAAAGGAATAGCTATTTCAAATGCTGGACTCTAAATAAAAAAGGTGAACTCTGTCCTCCCTTCGTCTTTTGTTCATTCACGTGTAAATGTTGCACACTATTATAGCGTTCCGTATCTTACTTCCCTATATGAGCAAATGGAGACTTGCCATCATATCCTTGAGGCCCATCAATAAATAAACTTGACACAAATAAACACATAAATAAATAAATGTGAAGAGACAAGCAAATGGGCATCAGTCAGCATTAGCGATGGAACCATGTCAAGCACAATCATGCTTGACTGGAGGGGTGTGAGTGAGTGTAAGGAGCATTCTTGCTAATTGCATGCCCAGTATGTGTGTGTGTGTGTGTGTGTGTGTTTGTGTGTGTGTATGTGTGTGTGTGAGTACGGGGGTGGGGATGGGGGGTATGGAGGTGTCACTGGGGTATTCTGCTTGTTACCTTCATTTAACCCTCTCAGTCTCTCTGGCCTCATTTTACTCTTTATCGCTATCACTATCGATACATCTATCCATCACTTCATAACACACCCACTCCCTCCATTTCATTGAATTCCATGCCTCTCCTATGTTCTCCCCCTCACGTACACTCCTCTTTCCACCATATCACATACAAGATCACAAGTCCCCTTTCTTTCAATCCTTGATAATGTTGACTGAAAGTTGAAAGTCTCAACCAGCCTCTTTTATTACCTTTCTAAGCTGCTTTGTCACCCATTTCTGTCATTGTGTCTCACAAATAATTTAGTTAAACATATTAAATATAATTTTCTCTGTTAAATGTCAAGTGACTTATCAGCTGACTACTTTTAACCTTAATCATGTATTATGATGATATAGCTCTCCTGACAATTAGGATCTCCTTGATATTTTTACAGACGCAGATGCAGGTGACCATCACCCAGGGAGAAAAGTACAGATTCCCATTTGGCCAGACAGTCATGCCATTATGTCAATGCTTGAACCAATACATGTCTATTATTACACTGAACAAAAATATAAATGCAATACTTTTGATTTTGCTCCAATTTGACATGAGCTGAACTCAAAGAGCTAAAACTTTTTCTATGTACACGAAAGGCCTATTTCTTTCAAATATTGTTCACAATTGTCTAAATTTGTGTTAGTGAGAACTTCTCCTTTGCCGAGATAATCCATCCACGCCACGGGTGTGGCATATCAAGATGCTGATTAAACAGCATGATTATTGCACAGGTGGGCCTTAGGATGGCCACAATAAAAGGCCACTTTTGAAACGTTTTTTGTAGTTTAAGAACTACAGGATATGTTCCCTTTTGTCAGTTTTCACATTGCAGGGGACAATGTCATGTGTTGATATTTAACTTTAATTTGCTGCCAGATTAATTTTAGAAGCATTATTAATTTATGCATTATTAATTTTGATCTAAACATTTTCTTGCACTTCAGAAAAGGCAGGAATGTCTTAATTAACATGACTGAAAATGATGTTGAATTCACCTTGTAACACAACTAACATACTGTAAGTGTGAAGTGTAAGTGCAAGATCCAGCTACTTCAAGCTTAGACCATCACATACATTGTAATTTCTTTGATATCCCCGTTCCAAGAATCACCTTTACTAATAAGTCGTATCGAATGAAACATTTAACACTCTTTGACATATTCTCTCTTTATCTGGGAATTACCATTATCACTCATCGCCCAGTCTGCCATTCCTTTCATATACCTCCCTATTACAGACATCAAGCCCGTCTAATGTGAAAGTAAAATATTAATTCCACCTCATTGCAGCTGACAGATTGTAGATAGTGGCTGACACCTCAAATGCAAACATCAGCCTGGACACCATATCTTATACTTTAATAATAGCCACATCATATTAAGGATGTTTAAAAAAAACTAATGAATATGACAGCAGAGGCAGAAGCATTTGATTCTGGCACAGAATCTTATTGTCAGTGGAACACATAACCATGCAGGATGGCATCCTATTTCACCGCACATTATTTGTTCTCTAGCTGATCATCAGTAGGCCCTGCTGTATGCCTAATGAGCGATAAATAAGGTTTAATTCGACTGACACAAGTTGCCCATCCTTCAACACTAAGCATGATGACTTGGGTGAGATTCCATTGGAATTATATGAGGGCAATTTTTCAGCTAGTGGGATGGTGTGACTGCCTCCCCCATATTAGGCTTTCACAGGCATTCCTTTGGCTTTACGCTCTGCAAGTTTATAGGTCTATTAGGAATTCATCAAACAATGAAGGATATCAATCTTATTGTGTGAATGTGGCCTGGGTAAAAATAAGATGAAATCTTCCATTATGGGGCCTCCAAAGCATATTTGCCCTGCAAAATTGATCCAGTATTGACAATTTACACTTAGGGTGACCTTTCATAACTGCCCACATACTTGAAAGCCAATATTGTTTGGAGAGTGAGCAAGGAAAAAAAACAGCCCACTGCAAGCACTCTAGGATATTATTGAATATGATAAGTTAGTAGACATTCTGCTGTGCAGTTGTTAGTGGATGGCCCACTAGGCGGGAGGGCTGAGTACTTTTTACAACAATGAGGCCCTTAACCAATAAAGTAAGACAATATTGGACATAGGTGTTGAGAGCTCCAAGTCCATTATAACACTAGGTCACTGACTTTATTTAAAAAATAAAAAAAAGGAAAGAAAAAATAAGGAGCTTGGCTCCAAATTATAAGCCTGCTCAGGCAGGGAGTTGTAAAAGGGCATAATGGCATTAAAAGGGCATGCAGACAGCCCCCTGTTGATACCCTGTACTCAAGAAGATAACTTCAGTGTAATTAAAACAGCAAAGGGTTTAGAGGGTACTTAACAGCAGGGGCAGGAGCGAGAGACCCCTGGTGTCCACTCAGAGAGACTACCTTTTATTAAGATTTGATTTATCTTCTCAAAATGGGTCCATGTCACACTTCACTTACTTTACGTCCTCTCTTGGCAGAGTCAAGCAACGAATCAGTTATGTGCCAAGGGTAGTCAAATGGTACATAAAATCTTCATCTATATTTCCATTATGGGTTTTCTGCTGTGGATGAAAAATGGTCAGGTCCAGAAAAAGGCCTTATGGGTTAATGGGAGGGACAATAGTTTTGTCTATGCCCTACGACAAGACTTCTCAAAGTCCAGACTGAACGGCAAGTCAATCCGGACGCATGTTATGAATACAACACATTATGAAGTGTGACATTTTCTATTTGGAAATACATACATAAAATATTGATCAATAAATTGTTAGTGACATTGGATATACAGTGTAGCTGGAGATCATTTATAGCAATCCTCCAGATAAATGTGGTTTAAATGTGACTTATTTCCCTATCGTTAACATCATTGTGACATCGTCATGACAACAGAGAACTGTGTGTTGTTGCTGTCGAGTTCCCGCAGAAACGTTACACCGGAAAATTTGCTATCAACTCCTAAATCGAAGACAGAATGTGTCTTGCTCCAACTAGTGTAATGGTAGCTGTAAGAATATGTCTGAGTCAGAAATAAGTATGCACTAACTGTCTGAACTGTGTCTGCTGCGCTTTCATTTTCTTCTGTCTCAGTTTTGTTCTGGCCGAATCAAAAGAGATTTGACATTAATTTCTATGAGTACCCTACCTGTAAACAAAGTGTGTGTGGGTGAGGTGGGGGGCGGCTGTTCTACACCTCCGACCTTGAATAAAAAGCATGTGCGGACCTTTGAGTAATAAGCTTGAGAACTCCTGCCCTACAACATCAAATCTTAAATGGAGTGGCTGTCTATGCCTCAGTTCCTTCCCTTCTGCCTTTCCTTTTTGCTGTTGATAAATATCCTTATCTATGAGAAGCAGGTGATAGATTTCAAGCAGCACGTCTCTACAGAGCTCTGCTCTCATCTATTCTATTGATATCTCACATCTACTAAACCATTCAGGCTATAGCAAGAGGCACTGACACCCTCTGGGTCTCTTCGCCCCAAATCATGTTAGCTCCATTTCCTGTAGAATCGCCTCTAGGGCCGCCCCAATGAATAACATCTATCAACACCCTGAAGTGGAAGCCAGGAGCTAGTGAAGGCAAAGGGCTTTAGCCCTCAACTCAAAGACACCCTACAGCAACAGTGCCTATCTGATATGTGACACAAACCAAACTTGCATGTGTGTGTGTGTGTGTGTGTGTGTGTGTGTGTGTGTGTGTTGGAAACAGGGGGGGACAACTGCTAGAAAGGTCGAAAGACAACAAGTGAGAGATAAAGTGATGGGTACAACATATGTGTTAGCAAATAATTGCTATGGGAATTACGATGACTATCACTTCATGTGATGTAATTTAAGAAACAAATGGGTATTCTCCCCTAGATCAGGGGAAAGAAGAGAAAATAGCTGTGATTGTCAGGACGATGTGGAAGAGAAACAAAAAAGTAATATGTATTCGTATTAAAAGATAATTTATGTCACAAATGAGGATGGGGTTTGCCAGCATCTACTTCTTATAGACCTTTGGTCTTTTCATTTGCCTGTTAGCAGATTTATCCCATTTCTTCCTTTAAAATTTAATGAGAGAAAATAGGTAATTTAATCTTCATTAAACATACAGGGGGCCCACTTTCTGGCCTAACCAGTTGAATTAACTGCTAGGCTTCGGAGGATTAGACAGTTGGGCTGAAATTCCGTAACCCTGACAAGCATTATATCACTGCATTTCTGTTTTATAATAGGCATGAGATGATCCCTCCCTGTTCAATGTCAAATAAGTCCTTAAAAGGCTCACTATATAGAACACAGCAGGGAACTTTTGATGGGCTGACCTGTGAAGGTGAAGTAAGAGAGTGGGATAGAGAGAGACCCTGGTTTGGGATTGTAATGACGTTGAAATAGCAGTAAATAAATAAGATTGGCTTGGTTCCCTTTGAAATCTGATTGATGTGTCTTTTGGGATGCCCCCCAGTATGAAAGACCTACCGAGTCTGTGGCTTTCATCCCTGACCGAAAATCGATGAGCCAGGATGTATGAGAGGCTCCTGCTCTCTACCCTTCAATCTCCTGACAGATACCCAGGTAACTCACCAGAAAGGGAATAGGAGATAGAAAAGGAGTAGGCCAACTTACATCATTTTCTATTTTTATTCAAGTAAAACTTTACCTTTTAAAAGTACACTTTAAAAAACTGTGTGTGTGTGTGTGTGTGTGTGTGTGTGTGTGTGTGTGTGTGTGTGTAATATATAGTTTTAAACCAACTGGATTTACATACTATCTTCCTTTTCTTAACTCACAACAGAAACGTGGCGTTTCTGGTCACCATCATTCCATCCAGTTTGTGTGTGTTGAATTAGGACTAGCTGGTGTAATTGCATAACATGAGTATGGCCTCCTGGGTTAGGTTTTCCATCTTACACAAAGTGGAGACAAGGAAATAGGAAATGCTTCTGAAATTGGATGTAATTGTGACTGGCGGCACCTAGAATTGTGTTCAGCCTGACACTTGAGGTAGTCTGCTGGAGTATAGTTTAGCCTGAAGGACGACAAAAAAACGACATGCTGGGTTTAAATGAACTGCTTTGACGTAAGTCAAATTCTTGTGCAACTCTGAGAGTCTCTCTCTGGTACACGCTGCTTGTTTGAGGATGACAGGAAGTTAATCAAGCTTTAAAGCATGAGATTACAACAGACATGACAAGCAGGAGTGAATAGATTTGGCACACTGTCTCATACAACAGCTCAGAGAACCTTCTCTATCAGTAAATTTGGGGACTGAAATGTTGTCAGTGAGTCAGAGAAAATGCAAATATGTACACAACAAAAGTACATAAACATTAAAGCTGCCGTACTGACCCAAAAATTCAACCATCATTCTTTAAATACTGACTAAAATGCTGACAATTCCCACAATGAACTAAGAAGCAACAACCCAAAGACAGCTTTCAGTGACTGCGACGCCGCCTTTGTCACCAAATCGTCCGTCACTTGGGAACTTAATTGTTTGTCTTTACAGAAAGTACTTTTAAAAATGTTCCCTTAAACTGTGCGTGAAGATTTCTGTTAGCCCCCTTTCATGAGATGAGACAAAATTCCCCCTATGCTCTCTAGCAGCTGAACTCATTTCCAGATTCCATTTTTTTTTTTTATCTATGGAGCCGGTATGTCAAAAGGATTTTCCCCTCTCATCACCTCAGAGTAGAGAATCCATGCAGCTGTTTATCAAACCACAGTCAGGTTTCCATATGAATTAACAGGGAGTCGTCAGTGCATAATACATTCTGGTAGCATAGCACAATGCCATGCAGGAGAGGGATACATCATACAGACTACAGTCATTTTGGTTATCTCACTAGAATAAGAAAATAGACAATACGATGTCACAAACAACTGATTAAATATTAAGCATATTCATAAACAAAGACAGACAGTATTTTTTTTTTTATTATACCATGACACATCATATAGTGCATGGGTGGCACAGGGCTGGTGGCAGCAAGAAAGGCAACGCAGATGTCCTTTTACCCAGCCACATCCTCCAGGCAGAATATATCCCACCAACATGTTCCTGGTCCAGATCTCCGTCCAGTTGGACATACCAAAAATACATCAACAGATGTATCTAGATGCCCAGACCACCTTAACATCTTCAACCCAAAAGAACTGCACTTCTAATGAGGACTCTCCCCCTCCTATGCAAAGGTAAACTGGCATTCCCACCCATGATCAAACATTTTCAGTCACTACCCAGAGTGAATGGTGGTGAGGGTTGGAACAAAAATTGGTAACTTGGGAGCTTTACCATCCAGCTCCTCTATATCTTTACCAAGATACAGTGCAGAACAACGCTTGTTTACAACAATGCTGATTCTACAACAATCTGTCAATCTCATGCTCCATCTCTGTCATGAGCAGTACCATGAGAAACTCTTTCACTTGGGACAACCACTTGCTCCTAACCCAAGGGGTCACTGCATAATTTTCAGAGTACCAATGCCTCAGAAGTGGAGGTGCTGGCTCTCATCCCATCCACCCACTTCACATTTGGTTGCAAACTGCCAAGTTCACAATAGAGGTTACAGCCTAATGAAACCACCAGCACTATGTGATTTGCAAAGAGAAGGGATGGAAAGAGTTCACTAAAGCGGACGCTACACTTCTTGGAGACCCCTTAGGATTCCATTTGGAAAACAATAAACAGAATAAATGAGACGTGTGCCCTGCCACGTTTTAGCTTTTTGACTACCTCAGTGACCTCCATCAGAAAATGAACAGGGCTAGGGTCTTAGAACCCAACCTCCTCAGGCATGACGTTTCTACCCATCAATCCACATAATCGTTCCTCTCCTACGGTGTTCTAGGTGGTGCATTCTTCAGGACCCACTTAGACTACAAGAGAGCCTGACACTCAAAACTGAAGCTTGCAACACAGGCACAGACAGTCATGGCTTTTCTCTACCCTCATGCTCATTGAAATATTGACCATAGCAGTGTTATCTGGGGGTTGACTATCTCCACACCTACCCAGCGACTGTCACAGAGTTAGTTGTAAGTCCACTCTGGACAGATGTGGAGAAGCTGTCCAACTTCTTTCCAGGAGTTTGGTTCTAGAGCTGGTGTTGTGCATAAAGGTCAGCCTAAGTATATTTAATTGGTACTTTTACACCGCACTTACTAACAACAGTTTCTGCTCACCAAGTCGGTCATAGCTAATTGTCAGTTTCCAAGAACCTCAACTTGGTTTACTTAGATTGAATAAAAAGCTGTCTGTTAATTAAATATTATCATTTTTTGAATGAATTTCTTATTTCTAAGTATTGTTAAGAGTTACATCGAAATGACTGACCAATACTTCTGAAGTGTACATTACATTATGACAAAAAATTAAATTGCATCATGCTATACATACTCGTGACATACACTCATCCATGAACACACCAGCACAATGTCAGGTACTTGGACATGCAACCAAAACAGGTTAAACATATTATAGCGAGAGAGTTGCCTCACAGTAAGTTTAACATTTACCAAACATATAGTGAAATAGAAATGTAATACACAAAATCATTGTGAGTGGCTAAAGCACGTGTCTACAGACATCTACAGCAGAACACTTCCTAAACATCTCCACAAGACAGTAAGTAATGTCATGCTGTGACGGCAAAGACTAACAGGAAGAGCAAGACAATTAGATGATAACTGGAGCTGCTCTACATGACACAAATTATGCTGAGAGAATTGAGAACTATTTCCTCCAAATAGCGTGAACATTAAACATTTAGTATCAAGGGGCCAACACAAGGGCATCTTCAACACTAGTGTACTTAACTGTATTTGATTTAAAGGTATTCAATGTAAGATTTACATCAAGTCACACAGTAGTACAACCATTAATGTCTATTAAGGTAAAATTAAGAGTTTTCTTCTTTACTTCTGCATGTTTTAATGTGATTCTATTTTCAAAATAAATGTATTACTGCTAATGAAATAAGCTGCATTATTTAAGTTCTTATCAATTAGATATCTTTTGTGTGACTGAACCTACAATTGACATACATTTGGTGTTACTGGTGTTGACATATACTTTGCTTTCGACTTTCACTTGATCTTATTCTAATAAACACAGAACATAATTTTGTTTGTGAATTTCTGTCCTTATGGCCATTGACATGATTGACATTGATGTGACCATCTAAAATGTTCAAGTGGAACCAACCATGATGTTAAAGTATGTTAATAGGAAGCAAGTTTTGTCTTTGTTTTGATTTAAATTTATCATCAATCTACATCTTTCATTGTTACATACAGTAAATCTTATATATTATACCTTTAAACATTTAATTCTAGTAAGTCAATTGAATTAACTCAGCATAGGACTCTGCATGTTATAGACCAGCTCAGCTTGAGTGTTCTGAGAGGAAAGGCATGTGACTTATGCAGCCAGGACATGTGCAAAAGGAGGCAGGGTGGTGCTGGGTCTGGGTTATAAAAGATAGTTAAATACACACACCTAGGGTTCTGTTACCATAGTTAGCACCCGGCCACCGAGAGGCTGGACTGGAAGGGCTTTGATCACCTGTAACAATGTTGGTGATAAGATACAAAAAGAAAAGAAGGGGAGGATGAAGACAAAGGAAAAGAGAAAAGAGTGTAAGAGGTGACATATTGCAGACATTTGACAGGAATTAACCACTCCCAGAGATTGGAAAAAAACATTTAGGTTTGCTAGGGCACCTATAGTGCACACACTTTTGGAAACAGACACTAAACCCAAACACAGAAATATAGGATGAACAAGGTGCAGATGAAGAATGGAGCTGGTTATGTCTATTGATGAGCAGCATTATATGCCGAAGCAAGAGTAAAGTATGTAAGCATGTGTGTTTGTTTTTATACACTTAAATGGTTTTTCAGTCAAGATTAACTAAGAACATTCAAATCTATTGCCCAAAATCATAGCAGTAGGTGTTTAATAGATGATTTGAGGAATGATTTTCTTTTACTGTTTTGCATAGATACACACACACCAATTCTGTCACTAAAGATGACCCACTTGAATCACAGGATCGCACATACGTCACAGTGCATACTAGCATATATAAATTGTGCTAATATGTGAGCATTGTAAAATATATATTTTTTAAATGTACTTATTATGAGCAAAAGAAATTGGTAGAGCGTAAGAAGGAGTGACCCAGGCAGAGTTGGAAACGGCCTGAGCAATATGTCACGGCCATGTCACAAAGCAGGGAGCCTTTTAAATTAAGCAGCCACACACAGCATGTCTCGCTTATCTTCTCTGTATCAGTATAAATGTACCATATCTAGTACATGAACAGCACATATTCTACTAATAATAATAATTGCTGCTACTAATAACATTACCTAATAAATTAGTCATGCCTATAAAAAGCGAAGTTACTTAAACATTTTCCAACTTCAGTGGAATTACAAGTCAATCTGCATTAAATAATCCCAAACCTAATTATCTCTAATAATAACTCTACAAGATCTCTAAATGTAAATATTGTTTACAGTAACAATCTAAATGGTTTAGACACAATTTTACTTCCTCTGCCTTAACAATGTCTGTTCATTGTTACTGCTTGCTTTGCAGTGTGTAGCCTGGCTATAGCAAAATCAACCATGATTGCCAGCATGGAGATGGCAGCACCTGTGAGTCTTCTGCAGAACTCTGACTTGCATATCAATTGACCTTGGCACCCCTACTTGGTGATACTCTCCTGGGTACAGACCATTCATCATGGCAGAACGGAATGTGTTAACACCAGGATTACACTAAATCAGCCTCAGTCTAACTACAGCCAACATGGCTACATTATAATAAGTGTTTTATGAATGGCTAAGGGACAATAAATCACTAATGACCTGTACTAGGCCATACATTTCTGTATGTGCACATGTTCCTATGTGTGTTCATGTTTTATGTGTGTATCGGCCATGAATCCTCAAAACAGGTCAAAAGGACACAAACACATGAATAAACATAAATTCTATATAAACTGGAGAGCTTCTTTTATTTGACAGACTGGTGAGATGGACAGAGATAACAACAATTATGAAATGGGACATAAAGACAATGTTTTTTGCTGCCTCACCATTGCGCGGTGTCCGTTTTCGCCGATCACGGAAAGCTGCTCCGGACTGTAGGGCTTCCATTAGGCTATCCATCACACCAGTTTCATCTCCCTCTGCAAGAGAACAGATGATGGAGGCAAAGATGTTTACAGGACAATATGGACATAATGCAGCAGGATGAAGTACAATATTATGCATATGAGTCTTTACATGTATACCCCCCTCCCTCCCACACACACACACACACACACACACACACACACACAAACACACACACACACACACACACACACACACACACACACACACTTGAACATAACTGCTTCAAGGTCTAATTCCTCCAACGGATGCCTTCTAACTAAAGGAGCATGAACAATCATCTTACATCACACAGTGTATGAGCGTTGAGACAGAGGCCTGTCACTCAGGCCTGTCCTCTTTTTTCAGTAAACAGCTGGGGAGGAGGAAAAATACACTTAGAGCTTAGCAACTAATACAGGCAGAGGAGCCTCAGGATGAAAGCATCCACTCATGGTCATTGACAGATATTCTTTCTGTGGCTAACGCAGGGGAGCTAAGTGCTCTTTACAAAGATTTAGTGTGGAGCCGCTCAATACCTGGGCGCTCTATCATTGTTCAGTCAATGACACTGGGACTGGCCTTCGAAAAACATTCCCCCTGCCCACCGTTCCAGCTGTCGGGTGGATCCATGAAACTAGAGAACTGGAGGCAGTCAGCACGGACGAAGAGACAGGTAGGAGACACTTAAAGTGCTATGAGGCTAGCAGCATGACAAGTTGTGCCCACAATGTGCACATGCAACATAATGCTCAATGAAAACTGGGTTCAAAAATAAGCTAAGGTTCTATATCTGGGTCATCTATCTTTACGCCCCAATACTAATGAGTCAGAGGGGCACCCTTTTTATCATTCTGGTCTAGAACAGACATTATTTAAAATAGGATCATTAAGGTGACTTATTGTACAGCTGGAGACTTGGCCATGAATTCTTTTGCATACATGAGTGAACTAGCTCTTCCCCAATGTTTACCATCAGGGTCCAGGCGTCTTGTTTTTCTACTGTGCTTACTGTTACAGCTGAAGGGAAACATTTGAAAATAAGTGGAGACAACTGCTACTTTCAGCACACGGCACTTTACCAGACACTAGGGTGATCAATCTTTTGTTACTCGCATGTGCCCAAAGAGACACGACAGTCAGGCAAATTGAATTTGTGAACAAAACACGTTGACACTGAATGTTACACGATTAATTTAAGGAAATGGCACATATTTCGCCATTACAGAAAAAGTCAGGGCAGCACATGTTTTACCCTTCTCCTCCAGCAACAAACCACCCAACCTGCAATCATTCATGCAAGTAAAAGAAGACAGTACATCCAAGAATAGAAACATGTCTTATGCAAATAAAAAAAAGCAACTCTTCACTCGCACTCACACTAATTTTGCTCTCTATCTCATTCCTTCTCTTTCTTCCTCAAGTCCTTCCCAAGGGCTACTTTGAAATCAAAGTATCTGTTCTGGCTGTGTGCTGTGCTTAAAAGCAATCCCGATTAAATCAAGCTTAATTAGACCAGCTTTATCAGAACAAAACCAAAGCCGAGCCAAGAAGTGCTTATCTCAAATTGCAGCACTACACCTCAGATAGCAAGCTCATTGGTTTAAAAGGGGGAGCATAGGTTTTGTCTGCTGTGGACCTAAAGAACAATATGGTGAACAACTTGCAGCTACTATAACTGTATCAACTCCCAAGATCTTTAGCTAGTCCTTTTTATGTAGGCTAGCAAGGACACATTGTGAGTCTGATAGAAGGCAGAAAGTGTTAAGTGGCAGGTAAACATTTATCTAAAACCACCTTGGCACAAGAAACTTTTTGACAGCTCCTTCTTCAGTGCCTTCTTCATAGAGACCCAGACATCACAGGGGGCACCTGACACTTTGATCAATTTGTCCTACTTCTAGCTTAACTGTAGCACAATTCATCATTTGTAATGACCATGACTTGGGAGCCGTAGTAGACTGGGGTTCAGGAGGAGGACTGCAGACACAAAGAACCAAAACGATTAAAATGGGAAACATACTCCCCAGTCACCCACACAGTACTCAATTAACTATGTCCTATTGGGCCACAGCTTAAACAGGCCTTACTTTCAGCAATTGTCACAAATGAGCCTTAATACTATGAACTTATTAACATATATATGTATTTATGTGTATATATTCAACACATCTGCAAAGACAAGGTAAGTCTTTAGTAGAAAAAAAATAAAACTGAATATTATTTGACTACACTTATTCCAGTAATCCTCAGAACAAACTTTCTTCATTACTTATTATAACATTGCCCACTTTAAAAGACATTTCTGCCTCATTCCAGCAATTCACTCTTGTCTTATTTTGAGCCGTTAAACCTAGGGCAAATATTCATCCGCTTCTCATTAGCAGCAGTGGTAGATTGCATGCTGGGGAATTACAGAAAAGCTAACCTTTCACGCCCAAAGATCTTTCTCAAGAGGAAAGATCCCCTCTGCTCGCAGGAAATTGCTTTCTAAATGGGTTAAGATGGGCTAAGACCCAAGACATTGACAAACCCTTCCAGTGATGAAACACCTTGGTGGGCACCTCAACAGACAGCCCTGGGGTCCTTTAATGATCTTATTAAAGCCTGTGGAAGTGTGGAACATGGTTGCAGCTTTTGCACTTTTAGGTACTTTCTTAAACAGTTAAACCTTTACGAGCAGAATAAAGCTTGGTGAAACTCTACCTCCCAGAGAGAAATGGTGTACTTGTTTCATATCTTTCCCTTTGATCTCTGCCTACCTCCACCCCTCCCCCATCCCCCTTCTTTACCTGAATATCAGGTGGTGCCTGGACTCAAAGGCTGTGCCAAATGTAACAGTAAGCCCTGGGGATTGGTTCAGTCTGCAATATATTTACAAGCAGCCCTATCACGTTTTCTAATTAGGAGGGATAACAAGAGCTGAGGCTCTCAGCAGGATTGGGAGGGAAACTTCACATATCAGATTCTCTATGAAAAAAAAGAAAAAGTGCTTAAATTAAAAGAAGAAGAAAGCCTTACTATTCACCAATCCCAGGAGCAGAACACAAAGTTAAGTGTCAACAGTTGCAATGGAGGAAGGGGAAGAATAGAACAAGAACAAGCACATACTGTGAGTGTCACTATTGGGGAAAGAAGATGTAAGGGAAAGAATGAAGGATGAGGCAGAATACAGGAAGGAAGAGTGAAGGTGGTTTCTGTGGGTACGGAAGCATGTGTGGTGGAGTGGGTTATTTAGAGGGACTAATGGAGCAAGGCAAGACAAAAGGTTGTAAAACACCTTCCTGGCTACTTGATGGCCTGAGCCCTGTGACATTTAATTCATTTTAAAACATACATTGCAGTATGCATGCACAGTCACACAGACCCTCACCGACTCAAATCTCAAATCTGCCTACACATTTTAGTGAAACAAATGCATGTTGTATATTTGCAAGAATATTGGATCCACTAAGCTAATCTAAATTTATGGGGTAGATTTCTCCGCAGACACGTGAGCGTAAGTTTGAGAAACTAAGACAGTGAGGGCTGGATATATAGTTAAAAGGAGGCAGAGAGAGAGCACACTCTTGTCAGCAGGATGACCTATACTCATGGCTGCTCCTGGCAAGATCAGTTAGAGGAGAGACAGAAATCTAGCCTTTCAGAAAACTAATGCATATTTGAAGCCTCCAAACAAACTCTTAATCCTCAGTCAAGGACCAATTAGGAATCAAACAAAATAAGCTTACGCTATGCAAAACATGACATCTCATTTATTTATTTCTGACAATTAAAATCAGTCATCTACATCATTCAAAATATGTATATAACTGCAAAGTAAAAGAACAGCTGTCACCTCAAAAATTTGACAAAACTTTTCACTCAATCATCCAAGCAGAAAACCGTGTATGTATTTGAATGCAATGCTGGGCTCTCTTTTTAAACACCAAAGGCATGTTATTCCTATAATTATGCAGAAGTGTCAACAAAGGCTGTTCATAAATTCAATTTGCTATCTGTCATCTCCTGCATGTTGTGCTGGGGAGAAAAAAACACAGTGGATCGATTGAGAACTCAATTTCTGATGGCTCACATGCAGCCTTCATGATTCATGGGGGGAAAAAGAGACAAATAATTCTTGGAATTCTAAAAAGCTTCTGTCTGGTACATGTAGGTTTCTAATATAACGGGAAATTATGACATCCTTTATGTCACGACTAAAACTGGTAGCAGCGGTGGCACGTTAATTGAAAAGATACATAACAGTGTAAGCATACAAAGTAATGACATTTATCATAGTCACATATTTTAATCAATCACAGCTACATATGCTCTGAATTTATAAAATTCATAGGCATAGCACTCTCCTCCTTAACCAAATTAAAGTGTTTGACATTAGGGAACATCGGACATAGCAAAGATGTCTATTATCCACTACTATTCACCAGTAGTCCTTCCAATAGCCAATCCCTGAGTCTAATTTGCACTGTAATGACATCTAATGAGAGCTTTCAGGCATTGTGCTTGATAAATTGAAATCACTATGAGAAAGGAACACAGTGAGAGTTTAACCTCACCCCAGTTGCCCTCCATGATTCCAGTAGAGAAGATGAGAAAGAAAAGGGAGCATGAAGAGGAAAGGAAAATGTCGTTACTATTTTTTCCACTTGCTGCAGATTGTTTTTGAACACATTTGAGCCCATCTGTTCCCCCACAGAGAGTCACCTGTGCAATTAACCTGGACCATTAGCCGTGAAACAAAGGCCTCGGTGGAAGGAGGGGGTGTGCTGCTTTATGGCCAGGTGGAGAAGCAACAACTACACTTTCTTTTAATCTCATCTCCCTCTCTCTACTCTCAGTTGTATGCACCTGGTTTTGTTACTTTCACATCTGAATCCAGGCTCAGCCACCTAGATATACACAACCACCTGCAATACTCAAC
Organism: Nannoperca australis; assembly: GCA_036023655.1. Classification (NCBI taxonomy): domain Eukaryota; kingdom Metazoa; phylum Chordata; class Actinopteri; order Centrarchiformes; family Percichthyidae; genus Nannoperca; species Nannoperca australis. Next base: position 30,474 of record JAVQJD010105471.1, read on the forward strand.
ACCACCCCTCCTCTTACTGCTCTGCTGTCTACTCTCTTACTGTCTGGCTTTAAACGGAGTCACCCTCTCCCTTAGCCCCTCCTTCTCTGCAGTCCCAGCAGTCCCTAAGACCCGGGCAGGCAGAGACCATTACTGCCACAGAGAGCACAGACAACACAAGTGCCTGAAGGACAGCAGTCATGCACCTGTTAGATGTCTTTCCTTTGTTTTTCACTCACTCCCCCATTTCTCCATCTCCCTGCAGTCCAACCATCCAACCCTGACAAAAGCTTTGACACTATGCCCCGAGAAACTTTTCAGACAAGCCTCCATCTTTAATTTCTAGGTGTGTGCTTGTGTGCATGTTTTCAAGTTTTTCTTCATTGAAAAAGTGAGAAGGAAAAAGGGGAATGGAAGGGTATGAAGGCTAATAAAAAGATAGATTTGCCTGCTGATTAATCGTGATTGTTTTACTCTAACAACTTGATGAGCAAACCCACTCATGGCCTTCCTAACTCAATTACGGATTCACCCACAATCCTCCACGCCGGGAGGAATTGCAGGGTAGCTACTACTTTCCTCTTGCTACGTGCCCCTGTGTGGCGCCACGGTCAGGGGAGGGAAAGCAAGGAAATATGCGGAGAGAGGGCAGAATGTCTTGAAGAAGGGAAAGGTTGGTGGGAGGTCAGAGGTGTATTGTGTTTGACATGCATGAAGTAGAAACAAGTGTTGGAGCTAGTCACTACAGGCCTGATCCCCTACCCTGAAAGAAAGAGAGATGTCCTGACTGCGAGAGACTGGGGGAAACGTGGAGAGAAGTTGGATGTCGACAAGGGGGAGATGAAAGTGGATTAGCCGCCGTGGCGATTTGCATTCTGTGGTGGAACGAAAGCCCCTGCGATGCCCCGAATAGCTGGATGCATGAATAAGTAAACAAACAAAAACAAAAATAAACCCTCCATCTGGATGGATGCTGCCAGGCCCCATGTGAGAAACAGTAGGGAGGGGAGGTGGGAAAGGGGAGGGAGAAATGCTTGCAACGTCACCATCACCACACTTTGCTTCCTCTGCAATGATTAACTTTTATTTATATATATAATTACATTTAGCCCCGCCCCACCCACCATATTGCTATCACCATCTATCCACTGCTTTTGGCTAGTTTGCCCAGTAACACCACCAACACACAAGGGAGATCTCCAACCCAACACTGACAGATGTTAAGTTGACACACTTTCTCTGAGCCACATGGGGTCAACATGTCAGGGTGCCAGCAGGGCCACTGGAGCCTGTCCTCACAGCAGAGTAGACCGCTACTGCTGTTTTTCCATAGGCTAGGTAATGCTAAATTTAGCTGCAATATGGCAGACCCTCAACCATATGCATTTTCACTGACCTCACAGCAGGGGGATAAACGCTCGTGGTGTCTGCTCTTAATTGAGCTGTCACTGTAAACAGATCAAAATGTGTGGTCTTCCAAGTGAATAGATAGAAAGAGAACTTCCAGCAGTATTGTAGCACCTGTGTAATGTAAGAGTCGCTCTGGTTTGGAGTTTAGTTTCAGTCATGTGTTTCTCTTTTGTCAGTGTTTTCTGATGTGCTCTCTGCCATCATATCATAGCAGTTGTGAAATCTGCTACTGTAAAAAGCCCCCAATGTGCAAATCTTTTGGTTTTTATAGCATTTTTCAAAGCTTTCTGTTGGCATACATATGTCTGCCCAACCCCAGTGAAAATTGGTGTAGTCTGTGTTGATGATTTTACTTTCATTCTAGTTTCCTCAGGCTGGATCTTTGGAGCGTTGCTTCTGTGTGCAATGCTATCTGCTAGTGTCTTCTTTAATGCCACTGGAAGTCGCTAAAGTCAGAAATGTTCTAATCCTACAGAGGGGCTTTAGTGCAATGTGAACATTTTTTGCTGCTAATTTACGTTAAAATGTTTTTAAGTGCAAAGCACGAGAAGGCTTCTATTATGAAGCAGTAACAGGAAGTGCAGACTTAATCCTCAAGGTTAGTGATGGACTGCTTTTCACTGGCCTACGTCAAGGACAATTTCAGTGTCAGCAGATTGGTTTTGAATATTGCAAGGGAGGTATTGTCAAAGAGGACGCAGTCACAGTGAGCTGGTAAGATGAAAAGGTGCAGGTGACCGCTATTTTTTGTTTTTTGTTTGGGTGAAACCTCCAACACATTAACAAGCTACCAACACCTATTACTGTGCTGTTCTGGCGTATGGAAATGAACGGCTCTGATGTATTTGTGCCATGCCAACATCACAGGCTGTGATCTATTTTTTTTGGCAATGCATCTTAACTATATGGACATTTAGTAAATATGACTGTTCATACCAGGGCCTCTTAAATATATCGGATTATAAAGGAAAAGTTACATCAAAGAGGCTTTATATGCTATAAACATTCTGGGTTTCATCCATCCAGGGCAGTGTAGATCACCCATTTTACACAAGTGACACATTTGGATAGCAGTTTTGGAATCCAGATCAAGATAACATCTGAACCAAACCACACATGGGCTGTTTGCATCAGTGAAAGGCGGTGCTGTCTGGGGAACCTAAATGGATTTGACAATGGGATTTGATGGTCTTTGTAGTGAGGGTAATTAGGTTTGATTGACTGTAAAGTGACTGGTGAGGTCCAGATCTGGGAGGGGAAATGATCAGACACTTGAACCACCCACAAATTAATGAGATTCAACTGTGCCAGAGCTGATTTCACTAAGGAGAAGAAGAACATTTACAAAAGCAATGGGAGAAAAGAATGTGGCAGGATGAGTACAGTGAGTGTGTGTTTGACACAGAAAGAGAGACACATCAACTCAGAGAGAACAGGAGAGGGAAAACAGGAAAGACCGAGATATCTGATGCATGTCTCACTTCCGTGATTGCGTCCTACACTAAATTAAGTTAAAGATAAAAGTGATTAAAGTTTTAAGGTGCAATCTAATTAGTGTTCTTTGTCTTTCTCTTGATACAAAGGAGGGTGTCACCAAAAAAAAATTCAGCTTGACAGTTTAATGCATAAGGCAGACGGACAGACTTTTCTCCAGTGTTGCCTTTAATTGCTAATAAACTATAAACTCACAGAATATTAAAAGGCATCCTATGAAGCCAGGCTCATTTTCCTCATGCTGACATTTATTGATGGAAATGCATTGGAAATGTTATAATCTGGGGGGATAAGTATAGTGTTTGATTGTATCACCTCCTCTTACAAAATGTCTTTTTGCAGTCAATGAGATGTATTTAATCATTGCATATCATTTGTTTATGAATCATTATTTTTCTATGCATGCTGCTTGCTCTTACAGGCCACAGTTTAGCTGAGATGCAGCCAGCCATATTCTGTGTGCCATCATCGCCTTGAGGCAGATTCCGATTTCGACTGGAGATATAACACAATCTAATATGCTGTTATTTATTAAAATGGGTGTATGACGGCAGATAATCCGGGTGACCTTGTTCCCGTCTTTCAAGGTAATGATGGAATTCACCAATCCATACTGAGGAGTTTCAGAGCATGCCTTGCAGTTCCTGCACTCAAAGAAAAATATTTTTTCCTGAGAGTTTGGCATTACATTTCTGTGACATCCAGATTAATTTTTATAACTCATCGGAAACAACAGATATATAAAAAGACATGGAAGCCATCAGCAGCATGAAAAATAAATAACACTTAACAGGCAGCAAATTCAGAAACATTGTGCCATATATCATCATTACATTCTGGAAAGTCTGCCCTTGTTCTTTATATTCTACAGCTTCCTAATACTGGCTTTATTTCCCAAGCTAAGCTGAGAAAGAGTGAGAATCTTTCTCTGAAACGTTTCTTTTATCTACTTGGGTTTCTGACCTTCACGTCTCTACAAGCTATCTCCCCTGGTAATATTGTTTGCCATGTCGGCAGTGCTGTGGAGACACTATGCAAACTTAGAGAGCTAACCTGTCCACCCCACTGCCGCCTGTCAACGCTCGTCTATGAGTACCTAGCTGGCATGGCGGCGGCACAGGTATGCACTGGCCTACCGGCAGCTGTCAGTGTCACCCAAAGCCATCAATCCACATCTCTGCCACTGTCATTTCTGACAGGGCTCCGCCAGCCACAACCAGTCAGCCAGCTGCCCAGAAAAATGTCAATTTAGTTTAGCAGGCCACACTAATACAGACTAGAATTTTCACTTCCACAACTTTGCCTTTCGGGAAAATGAAACTAACAGGAGACACAACACCGGGAGAAGAGAAAACACACTCTGATGATGACATGTTAGCTTTATAAAATAAACTGATCTTAAAAAACTCCACCAGCCTCTAACAATAGCTGAATCTTAATTTGTGTGGATCGTAAATGTGTATTATCCAACAAACATTACATATGGATCATCTTAAATTCACATTTAAAAGCCATTCTGTATTAGCATGTAGAGTGAATATTATGAACATGTACAAAACAAATATACTAACACTGCCAACTAACCCACCAACTTATTTTGCTTGTATTTAGTAAATGTAATACTTTATCTTTTATTTATTTTATTTTTTTAAAGAAGCCTGCTTTTATTTACGTAAACATACACTAGTTCATCCTCAAAGTGTGAAAGGTTGACAAGGAGGATGCATAAATAGAAGCTGCAGGCCCATCATTGTCAACATGCCAACTGCTGTCTGCAGAGAATCATAGAGACATGGAGACCTCATTCGAGCAGGCTTTGCTGAATGGGAAAAATGCCTAAACAACACCAGCACAAAAATAAAAATGCTAATGAAAAGGTATCATGGAAACACCCTTTAAAGATTAACTTGAACAATTAATGAACAATAAACCATACGCTACAAGCAGGTTCTTGAATTATTCAAGATTATGTTTAATATCTCTGTCCCTTTGAGAACTTTAACACAATAACACCTATGTTTTCCACAAATGGGCTCAGTGATTTTTAAACAGAGTGATAAAGTTTGTGGTAAACACAACTTCCAGATGATGTGTCAACATATATAACTACATTTAAAATGATAATAATACGTGTTCAGTTTATAATGACACAACCACCTTGACAAAACCTATTTTTTCACTATAATATTCCAACCGAGCAACTCAGTGTCTGGGTCTACATTCTGCTGGTGTCTGCAAGCTGTTGCAAGAATGGATTGATGTGGCTGAGTGGGCATACAGAGAAAAATGATCACTTTGCAGGTAAAACTTAATTGTAAAAACAACATCTGTGGAGCCTCAACACGTGTTTTTAGGGTTTAATAATACTGTCTAGGACCATTTTAATAATTGATTTTACAAAAAGTTTGTTTTCCAATCAAATAATTTTGTTTTGAGACTTCAGTTAAGAAAATGCTTTCATCAATACTACATAAGTCCAGCTGAAGTACATTTAATGTGTGTAGTCAAGTAAGATAGCAGACAGTTGGTTCACCCATAAATGGTGTTGTAAAACTTGCAGGCTGCAACTAATATGCTTCTAAACTTGATTTTCCTCAGGTTGGCAATAAAAATATTTTTCAGAGGTTCATATGGTGAAGAGGGCTGTTACACAAGCTATTACAACTGTTCACATACTGAAAGCAATACTGTATAAAGTAGGTCTGAAAAAAGTTGAGAGAAAACATGCTAACATGCTTCTCCACAATTTCTCCGTGGTACCTAGGAGAAATGCCTGGACTAAATAAAATGTTCAAATAACTTGTTGTTTGTTTATTCCTATGTGCCTTATGCCAAGCTGCATTGTGCTCAAAGCGGCATGTGCTCTCTCAGGCTCTGTTCAAAGCTTAGTGGATTTGACTGGGGTACGCAGTTGACATGTGGGTGCAGACACTTGCCCCAGACGGGGGCACTGACCCTGATGATGCCAGCCGAGTAGGCGGCCAGAGGGGCCCGCTACTCCTCACAAATGCCTCAGAGAAACACAGTCCAGATGCTCAACCACGCTCTGGCTCTTGACACAATCGGCATGCTACTTGTGACATTGTTTCATATGCCGCAATAAAAAATATCCTGCTGTGATGAACTATCTTCCTCTATTTTAGACAGAAGCATTAGTTTGGGTTTATTCTACAGTGTTCAGCAGTTATTTCTAGAGAAGTATAAAGTGATTTAGTAAATGTTGAACATCTGGTCAGTTTGAGAGAATATGGAAATCCACTTAGAGGAAATTAAAACAAATGGGGTGACCGGGTAATGATTTCATAAGCAATTTCCTACATTAGGATTTCTAATACTTCACAAGGAAAACACGTTTAGCTCTGCACTTGTCTCATCTATCAATCATGCTTGTTGAAGAAGCGCACATGTCAGTGCACTTGCAGAGGATATAATCTCAAGTTGGATCAAATGGGAAATGGAAGAAAATGTATTATTATTATTTTTTTATCAGTTTCCTAAAAACATTTGTCTGTTTCCCCTCCCCCACCCTGGTGCCATCCTGGCGAACACTAAATGAATTAAACTCTCATTAAATATGCATTTCATTGTTAATCATTTGCAAGCGAAGAGGATTAGCTCGCAATTTGTGAAATGACATAAAATCTATCCCTTCTTAAAAATAGCCTCTTAAAAATTGCAATAAATACAATAATATGATTCATCTGTCTTTTAAGCAATAAAATTAGTAAATCAGTAAATCCATAAAACAGATAAGATATTGACCTGTATATAATTCTCATAATACAATGGCCATATGTTTACTCCTTCTGTTTATGCTAATGGTTTGTAAATATAAAAATGTACTATATTCAGGACAAGTGTATCTATCTATCTATCTATCTATCTATCTATCTATCTATCTATCTATCTATCTATATATCTATCTATCTATCTATCTATCTATATAT
>JAVQJD010105484.1:0-40357 GCA_036023655.1 Nannoperca australis
CACACACACACACACACACACACACACACACACACACACACACACACACACACACACACACACACACACACACAATGAGTGGGGGGAAAAATGAAAAAAGGGATACGTCTTCCATGTGTAGGTTTAGGATTCATTTTTGCTTTAAGGTCACACCACCATAACCATAACCACAGAACCACATAAAACTGTCCCACTTGGGCACAGACATCCCAGTTACATAAAAGCTTAAAAACAGGGCACTTTGGATCTCAGAAAAGAATATTTGAACCCAACCCAACAATAAAATGTTGCTACTGACCTGCAGTGGGCGATGATGGGTCCGGCGTCAGGCGGGTTGCACGTCTTCACCCTACGGAGGAAGGCCAGAAAGGGGGTCGGGTATTCTGGTACGCCGTGGTCAGGCCACGCTGTGAACTGGAACTGACGAACCTCCCGTTTCTCACTAGAGCCATTCTGGAAAGAACAGAGAGAGGTGGGTTGGATATGGTGATGGAGCTGTTGTGTTTGGGGTGGCTGGCCAACAAAAATAAGCCAAAATAGAGTGTTTGTACTGCTTTTTCAACATAGCTGGTGTGGATATGGACATAGATCCTGTGTATTGGTTTGTGCACATGCTAATTGGTGCATTTAGCATCATAGCAAACTGTGATGTCAATAAAAGCTGTTCTCTGATCTCTGAAGAAAAAACAATCAACATTTTGGTGCAGTATCACTTAAGGTGTAATTTCAGATGGAAGTATGGTGATTTCCATGCTGAACCTACCTGCACCTACAGATACATGCAAAAATAAAACACATTACACAGCTGTCTGTCAGCTCCCGCCTCAAACTCAACTCTCGACGCATCAAAGATACAAGCTGGGATCCAGAGGAAGATTTTTGAGATGGCTAAGAAGAGAGAAAAAAAAATCTCTTTTGCATCTTTCTATCCTCCTCTCTTTTTTCTTTCAGTAGATCCTCTAATGGAGGTACTGTTTGCATTTCAATGCAGTGCTTCTGCTTTTGACAGAGGGATTTCTGTCCCGGCTGAATAAATGAATAAATGAGTGTGGTAATTAAAAGCAAACTGACCTAAATCTTATTTTACTTTTTTTTGACATTCCTTGTTTCTGCAGTTGAGTCAGGCTGCATGGATGTGATGGTTGCTCGGCTGCTGGTTTTCTTTAAATGTATTTTTTTTTTTGTTAAGGATTTATCAGTAGACACAATTCCGCATCACTGCAGGACACACATACATATGGATAGGTGGCTGCTTTGTAGATGCACTGTGTTTGTATGATTGTGCGTCTACTGACAGCTTTTGCTACCTTATACTTCACACAAGTCAAACAACATATTTTTTCTCAAAGATATAAAGTGAAAACAGCTCAGTGAGAAATCACAGCAATGGCTGCAGGTATGGAGGAAGGAAGGGATATATAGAAAAATAATTATATATGTAGGTTTGATGGAGGCTGGGAGCAGCAGAATGTAAATGGACCTGAATGTCAACCAGCAAGCTTTAAAGCACCGTGGCTGCTGATATCTTACTATCTTTACTATCACTGGTTTGCTCTGGCGCTCATTGTACCGCTGACACTCCAGCTAAAAAGTCAGCTGTGACTTAGCGTTGTGCTATCTGGTTAAGAGGAAAATTCTGAAAATGTCTAATCCTTTCAATGGCAGGTTCTCTGCTATATGTCTTCTCAGAAGTTTGTGAGACTGTGAGTGAGAGTGAGTTTGCATGAAGGTGTGCTGGTGTTTCGTTCTTTCTTCTATTTTTCAGTGTCTATGTATGAGCGTTTATATCTAAATGCACTGTTATGGGTGTTATTCACGTACGCAGGTGTGGCATTATATGTTTAAAGGTATGTAAATACATATATTTGGATTTTGTGTGGGTGCGACCTTCACTATATGTTTGTGTATGAGTGTGCATGTGAGCTTGCATGTGCAAATGCTTCATCTTAAGAATGTTTTCATTTGTGTGGAGACTCTGTCTCTGCCTGTGTGTTTCAGTGTTTAAATTTGTGTGTGTGTGCGCGCGCATGGAGTATGAAAGCAGTCTGCCAATTATGTATATTGAGTTTCTCTTCTGCTCACTTTACCTAAGTGCTCCAATTTGGCAGATGCACATAAACAGATGATCTATTGAGGAGAGAGAGAGCTGAACGAGGTAAAAGGGGTGGATTGGAAGGACAATGCGGACGAAGGGTAATCTACTATATGTACTCCTACACTTTAGCCACTACTGGCTGCTAATTGGGCTACATAGTTTAAACGGGTACGATATTCAGTCATAGTCAGACATCATAATGCGTTTATTTTCTTACCAGTCTTGTAGTGTCCGATTGTCACTTCCAATAATTTTTCAACACAAAATCAAGACAAATACAGCCATACAATGTTGTCCAACAAAAACTGTTAGCTTTTTTCCCCATTAGCAACAATTGTGATTATCGTGTTATATGTGTGTGTTTGTATGTGAGAGAGAGAGAGAGGGAGAGGGAGAGGGAGAGAGAGAGAGAGAGAGAGAGAGAGAGAGAAAAAGAGAGAGAGAAAAAGAGAGAGAAAAAGAGAGAGAAAAAGAGAAAAAGAGAGAGAGAGAGATTGTATGACGAGCCCCCCCTCAGTACAGTCACTGTCGCTTGGGAAACTATTAAGCCTTCACTATCTGCCTCAATGGGAACAATTCACCCCCTTCTTCCAGTTTTAACTTACTGATTCTTCTTTTTTTTGCCTCCAAAAAGTGAATTATAAGTGATTCTGGTTTGCTTGTTACCATGAATAACATGAATGCCTTTAATAAGGGCAGAGGGTGAATGTGGGACTACTGGATGGTGATTTGCTGGGAGGGTGGGAGGATCCAGCTGCAATGGCAAATTAAGTGGCTTACAGGTCACTCGGTCACACAGGTAATGCAATATAGATAGTTATAAAGGGTCTGGGGCAATCATGACAAATCATATTACCATGGTCTTAGCACATTAAAATGAAATGGTCATCCCTTTCTGCTGGGCATGTGAAAACCCTGCTGGGATTGACAACTCATCTTAAATATGCAATAGTTGGCTTTGCTTCTAACATCAAATCACTTGAAAATTCCCTGCCATCTGATAGATGCGCCTCCTATTTTTTTCAGTATATGAGGAAAAGGTATATAATATTATGGCAAGGTCTTTTGGGAAAGATCTATATTAAACTTTATATATAAATATATGAATAAACCTAATCCACTTCTTTGGTATTACTTATGATTTTAATATGTGACGTACAAAATTAACACCTCTGTATTTTGATATCTACTCTGTCACGCTAAGTTTATATGTAACCAGGTTTAATCAGTGGGTCAGACATTCATCATTATGAAAATAAGTTTGCCAGTAAAAGCCCATCTGCAACACAGATCCAGTCAGTCCAAATACATCAAGTAAAGAGGAAGACATTCAAATAAAACTGTTCACTTTAGGAGAAACATCCAAAAAGGAGATGTGTTAAATCAATATAAAGCTTAGAGATTCAGGGACAGTTTCCTCGACAAGGTGCCATATAGCGGCGTCTCTCTCTTTTAGCATTAACATTAGTGCAGAACATTTAACATCATGTCTGATATAGTTAACATTACTTAATGCAGATTACCAATGTAATTGTTTGACAGCTCTGCCTTCATGGCATTATGTAACTGTTTCAGCAATGTGACTCTTGTAGTTACAGCTTAGGCTTTAACAGAGAATAAATTACATTACTGTCCGACCGGAGAGCGATTATTGTCACTGCTCTTTCACTATTCCTCGTTATTTACCAAGGTAAGAACAAAAAGAATATAGGAATTATGAGGCAACCTTTACTCTTCTGTTTTCAGATACAGGTAAAGGGGAGAAAAACTTTGAAAGAATCAACATTCAAAAAGACAATGTATGAGGAAGATAAAATGTTTGGTAAGTAGGCTACAGGAAAGAATTGTAATATTTTATAGACTCAAAACAGCAGAAATCCAATATCACTAGGCAATAAAAGGAGGAGAAACTGACTTTACAGAAATAACCCCAAACACACCTCCACATACCCCTGCAAACACTGGTTTTCCAAAAAATGCACCGAAGTCAAAACCAAAGGCAATAAAATGAATATAGAAATAGTTAGGATTAGGTCAAGGTGATGGAAAAGGACTAGCTATCGACCAGCTAAGGTAAACCTCAAGGGAAATAAAGGTTAATTGATGCAATGTCCTTTGCATGTGTAGCACTACCAGTGTGTTTGTGTGTTCTGGGGAGGGAAGGGTGTTAAAACAGTGAAACTTGCTGACCAATAACTTCAGACTGTTCGTTATGAAATTATGAGAATATGTTTTCAGAATACACAAACATGCGCCGTCATCAAGAGATATTAAGCAGTTGGGTGATGGGGCTATAACAAAATGAGAGTTGACATGAGTGTTGCAGTTTTTAATTTTACCCCGACTTGGATTCCCACTCCGTGTATTAAACAAGAAATGTAATAGCATCCTAATAGTATTTTATTCCCTCTAGGCACTGCAGCATGTTTCCATCAATCCAAATGTTATGCAGTGTTTTTGCTTACAGTGTTAGACCAATATTGTTGGCTACTATTATACTCGCCAGGGTTGGAAAAAAGCTCAGCTAAGCATTTAAAAAATATATTTTTCATGTACTGTATAACTAACCATGGGTACAAAATCCCACACTATCTAAACCGTTACTTTTACCCTCATGGGATTTATGAGGTGTAATAAATCACCCAAAAGGCTTGGAAACAGGCAAACTACTACAGAATGTGAAAAAATACAAGACACTGGCATGTTTATGCTGTCTGGGTTATTGACACTACCGGCCTTCACATGCATGCATGGCCAAGAGTCACAGCTATGAGAGTGCAATTACATGCAAATAGACACACTGTCAAGGCCATCAGTGTGAATGAATGAAAATAAAAGAAGCACTTCAAACGCCATCTATTTTTATTGACAATCAAACACTGGTCCAGCACTGCTATTACGCTGTTCTCTTTTGAACAGACATTTGGAATGGTTACATCGCCAGAGCCCCCCCCTCCACTGTTATTAGTACTAAAAATGAATGAAGATGACAAACTAAAATGGGGCCATTTTCTGTTGACAGGCTTCTCTAAAACAGGAAATTCGGACATGGTGTAATAGCTAAGCATCAAGCCAAAAGACTCCATACTGTGCCAGCAACTAGAAACACTCGCTCTTTCTAGGCAGCTGCTAAAGAAAACAGCAGAGCAGACGATAAACTGTGTGTTCTTGGTAAAATGGAGGAAAAATTGCTGGGCCAGATTGGATTTCTTGTTACTGAATTCTCATCTGCAATCGTAAGTACCACTTCTCCCAGTCCATCTGTGGACAAGTGTCTGATTATTGATGAAAGAAAACAGCTGAGAATACGAGACATTTTGGAGTAGCAGGAGAAACAAGCCTCAGGAACCATTTATTCATGCTGAGGAATTCATTTTGATCCAGGCAGCATCAAGCACCATTTCAGTGAAACGGGCCATAACAGAACTTGATTTTACTAAATTAATCAGCACAAATAACTGTGTCATGGCTCTGAAAGCCAAGATGCCAATACTGAAATAATACTAATACTAATAATAATCTGTGTCCTACAGGCTGTGAGTGTAGGGTCTGTGAACAAACTCATAACACTCCGATGTTATTTAATTTCAGAGAGATTTCAGAGCCTCTTCTATTAAGTTAAAAGTCAGAAATAATAAGCCCTCTGTAATCAATGAATTCGACTGAAGGAAGAGGGAAGGAACAGTACACCACTCACTGCGGGCTCTAATACACATCCGGCAGCATGCCAGTGCCAGCCCAGCCAGCAAATATCTGCTTAAACGGTGACTCTCATCGTGCGCACCGGATATTCAATTTGTTCCGTAAGCTTGGGGATGAAAAAGCAATTATTCACAGTCCCCTCTTTTCACAATCTGTTTCTTTAAGATATCTCCCTTCTTCCTCCAACTAACAAATAAACGTCCAGATTAGTTCTGTGTGTGGCTGCTCATAGGGGCAGCCAGTTGAAGACCTAAGATCAGGCCAAATAAAAAGCTTGTCAACCCGTTTGAAAGACGGGAGTCAGCTTCGGCACGACAAGATGCGTACCCCACCGTTCCCATCATGCCCACAGGACATGGGTAAAAAGTCACCAGATAATGGCTTGATAGCTTGATGTCACTTTGGAGCATGTAGGAAAGAACTAAGTGCATGTCAGAAGAACACTTCTTATACATCAATTACACTACAGAGAGCCCTGAAACCAAGCAACCTCCCACCCGATCAGGGAGAAGTGCTGTCAGGGGATCCCACTGAGCCAAGGCTCCAATTTACACTTGGGGTATTAGGTGGGACCCTTGCGTGACTGTGCAAAGTACCACGGAGCTGCTTCACATGCTCTTTGTTACGTGAACACAACCTGGGACAAGTTGGCACATCTAGCGAGGCAGAGAAGCTCATGTTTGAGTCATAACCATGTTTCCTTCAAATGTTGCCGGAACACCTGTTGACAGAGATGTGAAAATGGTCTGCCGCTGTAATTGGCTTGCCTACATGTTCAGATAGCAGGGATAACAAATGCATAGTCAAAAGATGAAAAGTGGAGAGAGACACTAGTATGACCATAGGGTGAATGGAAAGGAGGGATAAGCCTCGGAAGTTAAGAGTTATCCATCTGAGAAGGGCAGTGTGACAGCATCAGCTCCAGACTGGGGAAGCTTAAGGCTGGTCACCCATGATTGAGTTTCTTCTTTCTCCATACATTAAGTTCCATTCTGCAAAAAACTTTCAATGTATGTGCTCCTTTCTAGGCCCCTTTCAAATAATGAAATACTTCTAATTATTCAGATACCAATTCTGTTTAACATTTTCTATGTTTGGAAGCTAAAGACAATGGGATGGATTAATGCCAAATGCAGAAGGTTTCTGAGATGAGCAGTGCATGTGAGAGGGGATGCCAACAAGAAAATGGGAGAACGGGTCTAGCTAGCTCTGCTGGCTCACTAAAGATAGCACAAATGGTTAGCCTTTAAAAGGCAGCAGGCCTGAGCCGAGCATGATCGTCAGTGCCATTCTTAACACCATTCTAACTGAGGGACATACACTGACTCATTGCTGCTTTTGCATATTAATGTCTGTGATTCAACACTCCATAGGAAGCAATACGTGAACAGTCAAGAGTACCAAAATGAACAACAGCTGTTTTCTTTAACAGAGGGATGTAGGAAAAAAAAGAAAACCATCACCCACACTGTCAACATTTAAACAAGCACCCGTATGAACTTAAATAAGACAAAAAACTAAAGCATATTGGTAACATGTTTAGATTATAGTTCCTCTTTTCCATAATCACACTCTAATTAACCATTTGCAAAATTGCCACAGCTGGCTGTTTTAAAACCAATTAGTCTACATTTCAACATTTTCTTATGCACTAGTGGGACTGTATTTCATATATATATATATATATATATATATATAATATCTAAAGTGAATGTTTTTTTGTTTTTTCTGTCTCCAAGATTGTCTGTGGCTACATAATTAATTTATAATTAATTAAATATTGACTTTGTTTAATAATTTTTTTAATGCACAGCAATGTTCTCAAGTGTTAAAACATTGATTCCTAACTGCTGGTAAAACTGAATACATGAAGGGGTCACGATCATAATAAATGACCATGGACCTTTTGTGTGACCATGTTTTCCCCTTAAGAATGTTCATCTTCCCCGTTACCAGATCATTGCTTTTGATACAGATCGCAGTACCTGTTAAATCTCCAGCCCACAGTCGCTTCAAAATGCCAAATCCCCCCAGCTGCTACATCCTTCATGGTCTGAATTAGAATGATGACCGTGTGGAATCAAGCAAGATGGTGATGGGGCACGGACTGGGGCTTTAAAAAGCCTGGCACTTGGTGGGTTGTAAGAGGTTTGAGAGTGTTTTAGCACTATGAGGGGTTTTTCTTAACCTGTTTGAGCCACAGTGAATGTGGTCCCGTGGCCAGTGGCCACTTTGAGCTATGATGCAGATTTCTGGGTGCATTTTTAATTAAAAAAGGTTGACCATGTCAACAAATGTTGCCGTAACAACAACGAAAACCACTGACAAAGACAATGGACAGGTGAAAAATCTATTTAGAAAATTAAAAAAAATAGGTTAGTGCGAACTGGAAAAATAATTTACAATAATTGCACAGCATGCTTCGTTCAAAACATCGTCAGACAGGCTATCGGGAGCACCGGATGAAATCCCAGTGGGCCTGTCGCTAAACAAGCGCTAGAGCGATGCGTCGTCGGCCCATTTTGATTATGCACCAGCCCACATCCTCCTCAAGATCCTTAATACCAGTTCAACTGTTAGTCAAGGTTTTGCAGCTGAAGCCGTGAGACAGAAGACAATTGGGATGAGATAAGCGCAGTTCGGGTTTGGCTGGCTATTTAACTATCTCAGCTGCCTTTTATTGAAAGTCAAATGTTTAATAAAGTTGATGCGCTCTTCAGTGTCACTTGTTGTGAAGTGACAAATCACACCCTGGATGGGGTGGAACATTAAAATGGTTCTGATTTCTTAAACTTATTAAAAAATTATATTTATTAAGAGTAGGCTATAAGTCTATAGTATACTATTTTATGTGTATTCGCCCCTGGTTCAAAAACTACAAGTTCCACATTCCACAAGCCACAATGTGCCAATCACAGTAGAGTTTTTGTGTAATGAGTTTTTACTTTCTCACTCTTCAACTTCCATAGTCCTTCACTGGTTTTCACATCATAAGTGCACACAAGGAGAAGGAGCATGGACAAATGCAGTATAAATATGTATGTAATACTGTTAATAAACTGTGTTACTTGAACATTTTTCATTGTTCTCCTAAGATTTTTCATTTAGGAGCACATGTACTCCTTGGGAAAAAAGATAGTGTAGAGCCGTGATAAGATAAAGGTTTTACGTTGAATAAAAAATCAATAATTATATATTCTCCTTGCCGGTCTCCCAGGATGTGCAATTTGTCTCTTCCAGAAGATCCAGAATGCAGCAGCACGTCTGATCTTCAACGTACCGAGGTTCACCCACGTCACCCCTCTCTTCATCTCCCTTCACTGGCTACCCATCGCGGCTTGTATCAGATTCAAGACCCTGGTACTGGCCTTCCATGCGGTGAACAGGACTGCACCAACCTACATCCAGACCATCCTCCAGCCTTACACCCCCGCCCGCCAACCACGGTCTGCTTCTGAGAACCGCCTGGCGGTTCGCCCTCTCAGACTCAAGACTTTTCTCCTACCTTGCCCCCCAGTGGTGGAATCAGCTCGCCACATCCGTCAGACAATCAACCTGTCTGACCACTTTCAAGAAAAGACTAAAGACTAATTTGTTCCGGGAATACAACAAATGTGACACATTGGCTCCATAAAGTACTGCATATCGTGTGATATATTAAATGAGAATTATTGTAATGCTCTTTTCGATTTTGCCACTGGCAGCGATGTACTTACCTATAGCAGTTGTGATTCATCACCAGCCCTCATATTATTTGATACGTCATCATGTTGTTTTCGTCGCTTTGGATAAAAGCGTCTGCTAAATGCCTAAATGTAATGTAATGTAAGATGTAGTCATGGTACAGTAGTTGGGATGTGCCGATTGGGGAGCAAATGTGATAAATGTATGTTTTTTAAGAGAGTTGACACTGTACTTGTTTTAGCTAAATGCTAACATCAGCATGCTAACATGCTCACAATGACAATTGTTGCTGTTCCATGGACAATATTTCTCCAACCCTAGAGAAATAATTCTGATTAGAGATTCCAACTTAACTGTTTACATGCCTGGAGCATTGATTTAAAATAGAACTCTTTTGCCATGCGCACAGTGGTTCTGGATCTGTAGGACAGTATAACATTACATATTGTTTACACAACCCCTCTCAACCCAGATTGAAAATTCCTTACGATTGCACTGTATCAGGTCAGTCTCTTCCGATTAAGGTGGATATATAAGGCAATTGTATTCTGATTGGTCTAAATTCCGGGAACATAAAGAACTGTACCAATTTTCTAGGGAATCTATCAAAAATATTGTGGAGAAATGTCACTTTAAACCAAAAAAGTCAACCATATGCTGGCACTAGAGGAAATGTCAATCGGTCACCAAAGTCAGTAGGATTCATCCTCTGGGGGCCATGAATCCATTCAATTGTTGTTGAGATATTTCAGTCTGAATCAAAGTGGTGGACCGACCGACTAACATTGCCATTTCTTCAGCAACAACACAGTGCAAAGTGATACAATTTAAGCCCTTACTTACCTCTATATTGTGTTTACTCCCTCTGTCTGTATTTGTGTGCTTCGGGTGTCAATTGGCGCATGTCAACATATATGATGCTCTGCAACACTGCTTAGTGTAAGTGTATAGCACCTAAAGCAGCAGTTCACACCACTGACTACTTCCAATTAACTTTGTCCTTGTTATCGTTGTTAGCTGTCATCATCAGTTTAAATATATTTCTAATCCCCATCTCTCGTTCTCATCTTTCTCTGTCTTGAGTTGACGGTTCTTGACACTTTTGACCCTCATATTCCCCTCCTTCCCACCATCCCCTCAGGTTACCTTGGCAACACCACCTTTAGATGGCAAGCATTGTTTTAGCCTATTAGGACCAAGGATTATCTGCCTGCAGCTTACATCTAATCTAAACATTGCATTGGTTAAATTTAAATTGAGTATTCAGAGGGAACCTGTTTTATAATAAGCTTTTCTTTATTTGCATGTTAAATCATGGCTCATGCAGGTATGTACACACACATATATACTGTAAGCTGCAACAATACAGAGCCACTCTCTCTCGCTCTCTCTTCAGTCACATACACATGCACATGCACACACACTATCTAGGTTTCCAGGGTCTTGACTTAATGTGAAAGGCATTTGTTCATGCTTCACGTAGTGAACAGACAGTTCATTTGGCCCCTGGTTGTTCTGCGGTGGGAAATTGTTTGCACATGTGAGAAGAGCCTTTCTCGTCATTTATCTTGTCTGTCCTCATTCATCCTACTTAAAAAGACACTCCAAAACCCAGACAGTAAATCATCAGACTTGTTTGCTTGGTTCTACTCTGTCTCTTTTTAATGGGAACCCTGCACTGTCCCCAAATTACAAAGCACAGTACCAGTACAGCAGACTTCTCATCCAACATGCCGTCAAGACACATCTAAGCACAGTTGAGTTTCTGCAACATCAAATCGTTCTTGGACTTCCTCTCATTGATAATTGATGCTTGCCATCTATTATGTCTCTATGGATGTTTGAAAGACACTGTGATATGTGTTATGTCAAACTGATATTGACATGATATTTTACAGCTAAAGGAATTCTACACCGCAGCTTATGCTTGTCTCGTGTGGTAGCCTTTGTGGCATTCTGGACATTGAATTGCTATGGATTATACCCAGAATTAGTTTGGTTTATTCAGTGGTTTTGTAGTGTACTCCTTATTTAGCTGTGGCTAAATTATTATTGTTTAGGCTTCAATTTTTATTTGAACCCCAAAAATAAGTTTAGGTTAATATTATTTTTAATGAGTTTCATTAAAATTGTTAACCTAAAACATGCCATTCCATTTATTGTAGAAGACACTAGCTATTTTAGCACTCTAATAACATAGCACACTTACCACAAAGGGGAGCTTCTCCTAGACTATTCATGTGCTGTTTTCAAAGGTGAGAAAGTGCATACAATACATACACATATATACATACATATACACTCTGTATACATATATAATAATATATAATAATAATTATATATACAGTGGGTACGGAAAGTATTCAGACTGCTTTAAATTTTTCACTCTTTGTTTTATTGCAGCCACTTGCTAAAATCAAAAAAGTTCATTTTATTTCTCATTAATGTCACTCAGCACCCCATTTTGACAAAAAATACAGAAATGTAGAAATGTTTGCAAATTTATTAAAAAAGAAAAACTGAAATATCACATGGTCATAAGTATTCAGACCATTTGCTTAAATAAAATGTAAACTTTTTCAATTTTAGCAAATGGCTGCAATAAAACAAAGAGTGAAAAATTTAAAGGGGTCTGAATACTTTCCGTACCCACTGTATATATGGGGGGGGAGTGATACTTAAAGCAAACACGTTTTTAGTCGAGTACCTCTTTAATGTGCCCATACAATAGAGGGCCAAACAGCTGTTAGGGTTTCATGATGGTCTAAGCAGTTTTTCAGAAGCTTGAAGATTCATGACAGTGACAAAACAGTGTGAGAAAACTGAATGTTTGTTATTTTCTGGATATTTTAGCCATTAAATGGTCAAATTCCAAAATACACTCGAAATGTCCCATTCCACCCAAAAAGTCAGTCTCAGTTTCCATAACCCATATCAGTGTACTATGAGAAGGCACAGCAGAGTGCTCAGTCTTGACTGTAGCAAGACATGCTTATATCTGATGGCAGGCTTGACACAGACAATAGCAAGTCAATTGTCTGAAACATAAAAGCACTGGGGATGATCGAGCCTGACCTTCACCCAGAACCTTCCTCTTAGTGTGGCCTCACTGTTAGCAACGGATCACTCTTTGCCACTTGGCAGTATGTAGCGTTTGTCGCTTTGAAGCCGTGGTTACTTTGCTAACGAGACCTTGGGAAAGAACACGGAGTAGTATGCTACTGTAGTGTTACTGTCTAATTAAGTGTTTAATGATGCCAGGTGCATGCTGGCTGCCCAGCAGGTAAAGAAAAGCATTGAGACGCGTTTGTCTTACAGGTTGTCCCGAGGCTGCTGGCAGCGAGGCAGAGAGATTGTTGTCTGTTTGTTCTTGCAGTGCTGTGTATGAGGAAGATGTTTGTGTGGTCTCTTGCTTACCAAGGCAACATTTCTCAATATAAATACATTTGTGTGTTTTGTGTGATGGAGCTGGGGGCTATTGGTTACCAAGTGACAGCCCAAACAACTACTTGGCAGGCTGTGGCACGCAAGAAAGTCCCTTATCTGTGTGAACATCCTAGACATTCTCCAAACTTTCTCTTTTCTCATGGTGCTAAAATGTACCCAACATGCATTCATTGTTTTTCCAGTTTTGTCCCTGTATAGCGAGCCCCCCCTCCCTCCACCTCCACGTTCCCTCTTGTTTTGTGCTCTTGTCTACTGCAGTTTGGCTGCCATGGTTTAAAGTTCCTGCTCATGTTGCCCTGGCAACCCACACTGGAATCCTGTTGGGGTCTTCCAGTGGTTTGGTTGCTGATCTGAATTCAGAGTGGCCCCTTGCCTCGCACTTCTTCCAGGTCCTGCATATTTCATGTATAGCTCTGGCATAAATATATGCCAGTCATATTGAGATTATCTGGTAACCTTGTATCTCCAAAAGTTAACTTTCTCAGGAAGAAGGGAAATGAACCTTGTTTTTTGGCTGATCATCATGTATTCTTGCATTTATGCTGTGCATTTGAGCCCTGTCATACTCTCAACTGCCTATCAATGTATTTGCGCCACCTGATCGGATCTATACACTAGCACTATTATCAGGCCAAAAAAAGTCCTCTTGAAGACAAGAAATATCATCATCCAATAGCCAGACTTCCATTAAATAAACAGAGTAGGACCATATTAATGCTCCCCAGAGGACAATCCTCTTCCGTTTCAAACACTCTATGAGCTTTCTCCTAGTGCTTAACTCAGGCCAAAATTATTTCATAATCTTTTTGTAAGATTACCATGAAATTACTGGAACACATTCATGCTTCCCAGAGGATAATACATTTCCCTTTTGAACACTCTTTTGCACACAGAATATCTCATAATCTAATAAATACATTCCCATTAATTTGGCAAGTATCTTCATGCCCCCAAGGAGATGACAGTTTTTATTTTAATGACTCCATGACCTTTGCTTTTGTGGCACCCCCAGTCACGCTTTACATTGTTAGCTACACAACTACTACATCTCTAAGAGAAAAAGCATATGTATATTGTTTGTTCTGTCCATCTCATATTTTTTGGTATAAACATTTTGTCTCGTTCACCAACATTTCTTTTACCGAAGATAAAACCTTAAAAGTGAAGTGTGAAGTTGAGAAGTTTTCACAATAACATTATGTAGATATAGGCTTGCAATATTTGTCTCTGGAAAAAGTTTTGTATGTGTTATGTGTGTATGAGGGGGTGGTGTGAGATGTGTGTGTGCCTGCATGCCTGTGGGAAAGCTCTTCCTATAGAGACCCTCAGAGAGTTGGGAAATGCGGCCCAGCAGGGTTTCTCCAGTATTTCACCTTCACAGCAACACATTTAGAGATTGGATCTTCTTCCCTCTGTGCTAAGCCGTTCACACTTTCTATCAAACCCCCATTCTGAACCCCACCTCTCACCAGGGACCTGGATATTTTCAGTTTCCGTCTTAAGCCAATTGCACAACAACAACAACAACAACATGAAGCCTTCCACACAAATCAGGCATCAGAACAGAAAAATAGATGGATGTAAAATGAACTGTCCTTGATTATGATTGGCTGAGGTGTATACAAAAATACACAGTTTACATATATATTTGCAATGTTATATCAGAGTTTATTATACTCATGGATTTTACTGAAACAGGATAAGTTATAATATTAAAAAATGATAAACCCACACTTGTGGATGCATAACACTCTTGTGTTAGCTTTTTGTTCTAAAAATCAGCCACTGAACATTGATTTTAGTTAACAGGATTTTGTTTATCTAAAACAAAAAACGTTTTCAAAGACGCTCACATGTGCTTTGCAGGTGAACATGAACCCCAGAAAACGTGCTTGGAGACTGTCCTCTCAAGTATAATGACAGCATGTGTTGTTAATTGAAATGCTTAATATAACGTATTTACATTTTTCTGGACAAAGACCTGTAGTCTTGTGCATTGTGACATTCGTCGATCAGCAGCAAACACAGAACATGATTATAATCCCTGAAGATTTATGAGGAGATCAAGGTGGATACATGGGTTAACAAAGGGTTTAACTTTGACATAGGATACTCTGTTTGTTTCCCATTATCTACTGGCAGTAATCATTGACTTCTGTTAACATGCCAATTTCTCATGTTTCTCTAAACATTTATTTAAGCTCAACCACCACTTTCCCAAACCAAGTAGTTTTGGTACCTAGACCTAACCATACTTTAACCGTAGCAGTGGCAGATCAGAATAGGATCCTTTAAAGATAGGCTGCTGTTATTTAATATTGAAGATAATAAAACATTATTTATACTCAACCCCCTGAGATACTTAACTCTCGGACACAAAGAAGGCCTTTAACAGGGTCGAATGGATTATCTCTTTTTGACCCTGTCAAGATTTGTATTTAGCCCTAAAATAATTTCCCAACTTCAGCCCTAGTACAAACAAACAGCAGTTCCATTTTGTTTGCCCTTAGCAGTTCTACTAGAAAGCAATGCCCTCTATCACCACAACTATTTGCACTCACCATCGAACCTCGTGTTATTTCTCTGCAAACAGCAAAAGACTATGCAGGTATTAAAAGAGGAAGGACAGAACACAAGGTGTCATTATATGTGGACGATTCATTATTATCTCAAAGCCTTCAAAATATATGCAGGTTACAATGTCAGCCGTGAAAGGATTAAGAGTAGTATTGGGAGAAAAACTTAACCTGTCGAAAAGTATATTATGCACACACTCTTTGAACCATTTACAATTTCAAATCAATGTCAGTACCTTGGGATAAAAATTACTCAAAAGATTTCTGATCTATTTAAACAACATTTTTTAAAGTTGGAGCACATACCTTTGACAAATGGACAAACTTATCTCTAGCGAGGCAAATTAATATTGGGAGAATGAGTATTTTGCCACAACTTTTATTCATTTTTCACAGCATTTCTATCCTCTTTAGTAAGACATTTTTAAAGAAATGAGAATCTGCAATATCTCAATTTATTAGGAACAAGAAAAGTCTTTCTTACAAAGACCCAAGACACTAGGAGTCATGGAGTTGCCCTGCTTTCGGCTTTATTATTTGTCTTGTTCACATTCACTATGACATTTAGGTTTCACACACAAAGGGCAGATCGTTCAAGGATATAAAATCATATTCTATTCAATATCACATTCTATACAAGACCTTTCCCACATTCCATGAAAAACTTTACATACCTAAAAACGATTTTTTTCCATAGTGGGCCATTTAAGAGAGGCCTGGTAGGAGGAACTAGGAGTGGAAAACACCAAAGATCAGTTGAGAAAAGGCCAAGAACACATCCATTCTTGTGTCATTGTTGTAATTCAAAATATTACACAGACTACACTTATCAAAACTGAGACTCTCAAAGATGCTTCCTACAGTAAATGCATCTTGTGGCTTCATTAGCACATATGTTTTGGAACTGTTCAACAATTGTTAATTATTTGTACTAAATTATTTCCAACCATGTCCGAGGTTTAACATAGTTGTCAAATAACCAATATAATATTTCATTAATTATTCCATCAAGAGACCATGAATGGTTCTTTTTCAATACAGGTGTTTAAATACTTTCATTTTTACGTGTCTACCATTTGTCTCCAGAACATAATTAATTCTCATAATTTGAATTTCTTTTCTTCTAAAAGCCATAGTCCCTTCTTGCCTTTAGCACACTTTCTGTAAAGTGAACAACTCTTCGATTCTGAACAGACTCTTCCTTTCTTCTTAACGGGTAAGTAACTTCTAATGTTCTTTGGTGAGGGGTCAATTCACATGGAACCAGAATCATTCAGAAAACTATGTAATTTGAGCATTATGAAAGGCTCTTTTAATCAGTGTGAAGGATCTCTAAATCTATTTCAGAATGGAGCTAAAGAGAACTTTTTTAGCAGTTGTCAGAAAACTGTGAAGAGTTCTGCTTTGGTTTAATGCTAAAGAACTCCTTTTAGTTTTTTTTTTTTTACAAAAGACAGTTTTTAAAAAGCTGTAGTTATGCTATTTTCCCAGTTGGCTGAAGTTTGACTTGGAGCACAAACCCAGACTTAAACTCAGCCCTGACTGCAGTTGAAAGGCAACTCTGCCACCCAAGCTCTACCAGGAATGACATGCTTGGTCGCTGTGCCAACCTCACACACACACACACACACACACACACACACACACTGGAAGCAGTAAAACAAGAATTAGCATGTGTTGACGGATGTGAAGCTTGCTAGTAATAATTCGTGTCCCTGGAAAAAAGGACTGAAAGTTTGTGACTCATGTTGATAGCAATTAGAGCACTGGAATATCAGGGGAGGGGTGGCGGCGGTGGTGAGTGTGTAGGAGGAAAGAAAAGAAAAGAAGTGCATAGAAAGAAAAAGCAATAACTCCACTCTGAGGCCTCTTTCATCTAAACTCTGCATGTTCCTTGGGTGGTTTTTAACAAATGTGCTGTCAAAATCAGCGGTTGCTTTACTTGAAAAAGACAAGGCTGTGCACTGTGATCTGACGCTTCCAACAATGTAATGTACTCTGCAGGGTTCCTACACTGTTTGCTACCTCCATCTCTCTCTCAGTCTCCCTCTATGTCTCCCGCCCTCTGCATCTGATTCACTTTTGCTTGATTGAAAGGAGACATGTGCCTGTGAGTGAGAATAAAAATGCAAAGCAGCAACAAATTGAATTACTGTTTGGATTGCTGCTTGTCACAACAGTATTGTCAGATGATTTCAGTCTTCTGCAGAGTAAAGAGAGAGACAGCTACTTACAAAGATGAGGTGACAGGAAGCTACTGGGATGCTAAAAATAGACTTAAATGCAAAATAAAGGGGTGATTGTGTGGTTTGTAATATGCAGGTTAATAATTTGAATGTGAGCTCTTCAGGTATGGATTCACGCACCAGCATTTCTTTGAATAAGTCTCTAAAGATAGAAAACGATTAAGGCTGCAGTAGTCAGGAAGATGAGATGAGATTAAATTAGTAAAACTTAACGGAAGAATAGAACTTGTAGATTATTGAAAATATGAAATGCAACTGATAAAAAGAGTGAAATGAGAGCAATAGAACAGATAAATCAAGATTATGTTTTTGCTGACAGCAGTTTAAATGAGGCTATAAGTACATTTATTAATTTCTGCATTTAAAAAACGAAGAAGAAATGCCAGAAATGTGAAAAAGAAAATGCAATAAATCATGTTGAAAAAAGACTTTTTTCCCGCAGACCTTGATTTCACGGTACCTGCCTCTTCTTATTGTACTGTAGAAGTAATGCTGCCACTTACCGAGCCATGCCCCCACTCCACCAGAGAGGCCAAATAACAAAGCTTAAAAGGTTCTTGCTGTATTACTGCCCTCTCTAACACCAAAGTGGGGGATAGAAACGCCACAGAGTACATGTGAGTCAGAAGACACAACTTAATTTCAGTCAGCCAACTGACACGGAATGGATTACAAAGAGTTGATATTTGTTGAAAATTATGTAGGGGGAATGTAGACTCTGAACCTACATGTGGATTTGGGGGTGGGGGTGTGGCTCAGGAAATACTGTATGAACAGCAGCAGTTGCAGCAAGGGACAGCATATGTTCCAGGTGAGTGGCGCGACAGCAGGCATGCTAGCAAAAGAGTGAACAGAAGTAGTGTTTGATATATAGTTGCACTAGAGGATCACCAAAGTCATTAGCATCTATCCTCCGGGAACCATGGAAATCACATTTCATGCCTCTCCATCCAATAGTTGTTAGGATATTTTAGTCTGGACCAATCGTTGCACAAGTTGAAATAAACACATACTTATTCACGCTTTGTTTAACAAATGCAGATAACATAAACACAACTCGTGCAATTTAAAAAAAATTAAATAACACAATATTCCTCTTACAAATGAAAAGTTGAATTCATAAGCAATAAAACACATCTTTGCTCAGTTCAACACACTTTGGTATTTTTGCTGCAGCCTCACTTGGTCTGACCATTAACGAGTCAGTTTGTTGATTTCGTGACTTACTAAACCCACACTTATAGTCTCCCTCCTGTCCTACCTCATTGTTCATGCCAGTGTGGCTTCTCATTGGTGGTCATATTAATTATACCAAAAACATCCGGCCTGCGACAGCCTGGCTCTGGCAAACAGAGCCAGTTGATCCCTCAGCCTTGTCTGTGGCTGAGCCGGCCTGTTTGTTAATGCAGTTTGAACTTTTTTTTCTCTTTTCCTTTTTTCTGACTGTGAGAGAGAATAAGAGAGAGAGGTAGAAGAATGAAGAAGCTTCACAGCCTCTTTGGAATAACACGTGTAAACACAGGCAGTGCATCACTCAGGTAATGAGATTCTCCACTCTGGTTAAATAGAAAGTCCCTCAGCACCTGGGCAGGACAAACAAACCCCCTTCCCAATGCTCTCTTTCAGATACAACACATGTACACACACGCTCACCATATATACCTGCTTCTTTCTTCCCTCCCTTCCTTCCACTCCCCTCCTGCCCTCTGTGAATTTGGACAGGCTGTTTGTATGCAAATGTATCTTTTGGAAGACCCCTGTGCCCAATACACACACACACACTCTCTCACACACTAACAGAGAAAACACCGTAGAGGTTCAGAACTGGCGTGCTGAGGTGAGCAACACTCCAACAGGGCAATAGAGGCAGGCTGAGGAAAGCTTGTTTGCCCTTTTTAAAATGCAATGTGTGTATTCAACAGCAGGCCCAACTGGTTCTCTCCTTCCTTTCTGTAGTTAATCTCCTGTTTCATTATCATCCTATTCATTTGCCTCTGAAAAACAGCTTAGCGCCAAACACTGCAAAAACACTAGCCCGTTCCGAGCGTGGTGTTCCTTCCTTTCAGAGATGTGTAGCAAATTTAATAAGTCAGTGTAGTTTTGTGGGATGATCTTAGGTCAGTATTGGACGTATCTTTGTTTCTGTATGTCGTTTTGTGATGTGACGCACAGAAATGTATAGCTCCACAGTATAACTCATCAAATCAGTCAACATATCACATGTACACTTACAGTAATATATCAGGACAACAAAAATCAGGTGTCAGGCGTTAAATGTCATCCCATGCCAGTATGATGGAGGTGTGGCAGTTCCTTCAAGGAAAGTAGCTACATCCACACTACTACGTTTTTGTTTAAAAGCGCTACTGACCTCTTTTTAGTTTGAAAACTCCAGATTGCATTTTAGTGAGGATGGGTGGAAACAGAGACATTCTCAAATGGTGACAATGCCTTTCTGATTGGGTCCATGTGGCTTTAAAGTTAAGCATGAAAGTTACTTCATGACCTTAGAAATAGTATGAATTATGAATGAATGGTAAAGAAGACATGCGATGTTCTTGAAAGTACAATGAATGTTCTCTGAAAAAACTATTAAGTGGACCTTACGTTAGGATTGTTTTGTCAATTGGACTCAAGTTGATTGAAAAATGAAAGTTTTTCAGACATCTATAGGTTACATGTAACATTTCAATTACTTTATTTCAATCATTTCACACTAAATTTAGATGATGTCATTCATGTATAATACCTTACCAGTCAAATGTTTGGACACATTTTCCCATCTACGTGAATGGGAAAGTTTGTCCAAACTGACTGTATATAACAGGACTTCTCAAAGTCAGGACTGCACGGCAAGTCAATCCGGACCCAGCCCATACCTTGTGTTATGAATGCAATACATTATAAGTGTAACATAAATACATCCATACTATATTAATGAAGAAATTGTTATTGACATTGAACATACAGTGTAGCTGGAGATCATTCACAGTGATAATCCAGATGAATGTGGTTTTAATGTGGCTTATCTCCCTATTGTTGACATTGTTGTCACGGCAACGTTAACTGCAGGAAAGAGCGCTGTGTGTTGTTGAAAATGCCCATTTTACCATTCATTTGAACTGGGATACTGCATCAGGCTGTGGCGGGACGCACTGGTTGATACAAAAAAATGCAGCAGCTTAAAGCGAAAAGTTGAAACAGATTCAGGAGAAACAGGAGAAACGCAGCCGCACGTCACGCTGTGGCAGCCAATCACGTCACGCTGCGGCAGCCAATCACGACAGCGATCAGACCGGCAGACGCCCAGGTGGAGAAGAACTTTGTTCACTTGTAACATTGCAACATTAGCTGTTTACCTTAATATTCCGTTTTACTGAGCAACTGTGAAGAGAGATTGTGATTACAGTACATCAGCTGTATAGCCTGCTAGGAGGAAACCAAAATATGTTAATCGCCGTGAAGTCGCTTGGCTCGCAGCGGTCTTCAAGCTGGGATTGCTGGTTAGTATGAGACACTTCCACACTGCCGCACAACCCTGCGGTGAATTGCTGCAATGCCGGATTCAATGTGAAAACAGCCTTAGTGAGGCTGCTGCAAAGTTGCTTTTTGATGTTACAGTTGTAACAGTTAGGACCTATATAATATACCTTATGAGTCTTTCTCTTAAAATCTGCAAAGCAGCTTCTTGAATGACATCATCTGTAAGATATTTGGTCACTGGCAGACCTGACCATATCTCTTTACCCAGACGCCTGTGCACTGCAAAGAATAGTTCAGTCTGAATAACATCAGAATGGGAAGTTCTTTAGTACACAACTAATGAAAACTGTACTCTTGATGAAACATGACACTGTTTTCTTCAATGCCTATGCATATGCATGTATGTGTTCTGCTTTGTCTGTCCCTGTTAGTCCCATTCCAGTGGCCCATGGAAAGAGGACATTCTTTTCTGCAGTGTTACAGCCTTGTTAAACCCATTCCTCCAGCTTGCTCTCCTGTTAAACCTTGCATTTCTCACAGCCCCTTTCTCTATGGATTCCTTCTTCCCCAGCTCTCCATGTAGTGAAAGACACTCAGTCACTGGCCATTCAGAAGCAACACAATGTCTGATGGGTGTAAATCAAAAGTATTCCATGAGACTACTTTTGAGTGAGTGTGTTGCATATTTCATCCCCTGCATCGGTACAGTTGCTCAGTTGGGGTTTTGATTGTCAAATGGAAAAGATAATGTTAACTTTTTCCCCCCTTCTTTCTTCCTCTTTCCCTCATAAATCCTTTTACTGGAACTGGCCTCCAACATGGCTGCCAGATGCCAAGAAGCTGCCCCTATTTCCCAGTCAGCTGCCGCTACTGGCCCAACACTCTTTTGACACTTTTGACAGGGTGGGGAGTATGTGTGTTGTATAAAGGGGTGTTATGGTTCTGGCTTGTGTCTTTCTCCACATCCGTCACAATGGCTGCCAAAATCCCCATGACCTCATTCTCATTAGCACTGATTCAACTGCAAAGAGCTAGGCTGTGGCTCATGGGCAAGGAGCACCGGTCCTGAATGGACGACGCCCGCTGCATTGGAAATTGTTGGTCGACAGGAAAAGCACAAAGTCTGCATGTGTGTAAATATAGCAGATAATTATGCAAGTGGGTTTGTCGTTGTAGCGTGAGCTAAAGGACTCCTCAAAGGTCTCTCAAATTAATAATGCTGAGCAGTGGACGCTCTCACCAAATTTGAGAAGTGGTGCACCTTGGAGAAATGCGGCCATGTGGAATATTTTCCACAAAGATTTTGCATTCTAATTAATAAGTTGTAGCTCAAGGCTGACAGGGATGTTGAGTCAAGGTTTGCGAACAAACAACTTAATAGGCAATACACCTGTCAATTGCTGTGCTTTCTATTTAGCCGTTCAGGTATTTTAATCATTTAGCAAATGGTCTTACAACAGTGATATAAAAATCAATCCGGCTTCCTTTCAGAGACTGCATCTGTGTTGTCTTGTTTTCTTTATGCCTTTTGGAATGACTAAATTAGGGCAACACTGTTCTTAAAGTATGTGTTTCTAACCTTAGGAGACAGTGGAGATAAAAAAGCAAATCATCGGGCCTGCTGCTGGGTAGAGAGAAGATAAAATAGCAAAATGAAGGATGATGAAAAGGTTCCCCTCTTCAAAATCTCCCACCCAGGGAGGGGATTATCTCTCCAGAAATATCTCCATCTTAAAGGCTCCACAGTTTCTATCTTTATCTTTTTTCTTTGTGGGGGGGGTCTCCACATTTCCCGCCGGTCTAGTCTGATTTTATGCTCCTTCACGAGAAGCTTTACCTGGGGCCAAGATCCATCTGGACGGGAGGTGAAGGAGGACCCTCGCCTGAACTCGCACCATGCACCTCTTCTTTGTGACCTGTGACCCTACCATATGTCAAGTCTGCATTGTTAAACATTGCAGCAGCATCTGTGTATTCAGGCCATCGCCGCTGGGAAGAGTAAAAATGCAGAGAGGGAAAATAAGAATTTTGCAGGGAACGACCTTGTTATGCGGGTGACGCTTGCTGTGTGAAATGCTGATTGGCTTCAATTAGCCCGTTGGCATCTTCACAACATGTGTGTCCCAGTGGTGCCACCTCTATTACTGCCATGACCATTCCTTATCTGTCTGGCAGATATGATTATCTTGAGATAGATGTGGGGATGGGATCCACGATGTTAATGATGCTGAAAGGAGGTGACCACCTGCGTCAAATCCATATTACTGTATGAGAGTAGGGGTTGGGAAAACATCTGCGTTTTAGGACTGAAATGGAAAGTGGAGTAAAGAAGGGCGAGGGTGGCGAAGATGTAAGTGGATGGCCTCCTTTTGTCATCAGCTGCGCAGAAAGAGTTAATCTGCAGTTATACAATAGCATTGATCTGCAGATGAATTTCCCTCACACCACAGGGAACAGTGTAGCAAATAAGTCAGGGCTGTTTCGCTCCACTGTGGACTGGAAATACTCACACATTAACAATTTCTTCCCCACCACCTCCCCTCATCACATTCCTTTATTTTGCTCAGCTTGGGCCCCATTGTAAAAGACGTCCTCCGCTTGCTTTTTCAATTTGAAACACAATTCACCGGGTGAGATAGAGCCCCGTGTCAGGGTACAAATCACCCCAGTGTGTCGCAGAAATTGAATTTTCCATGAATACGTGATTGGCTGTGAAGTGGTCCCCATCATGTGTGGTGGCTAATCCTCTGAGGTGGTGGTGGTGGTGGTGGTGGTGTGGGAGAGCACAGGATGGAGATGCTGGGTCGCGACAACTGCAGAGGCACACATGCCATCACACTCAACCCACACACACACATGCACGCACAGGAAGACACACCTATGTGATGACACGCTGAGAACGGAACCCCAGAGAGTCACAATCACACACTCGCAGCAGATCGCCAGCAGCTGCCTGTTTGTGTGTGACTTCAGAGCATGCTGCGCGCACATGTCGGAGCGATTACAACCTGCTGTGTTTGTGTGTTGTGCGTGTGTGTTGTGTTTATGAGTATTCCCATCTGATTGAATTTTTGCCGCCCCATATGCTCTTGCCCTCTCATTTACAGACCACTTGTGGGCCTCTGTAGTGTAACACCACAA
This sequence comes from Nannoperca australis, assembly GCA_036023655.1. Taxonomy (NCBI): domain Eukaryota; kingdom Metazoa; phylum Chordata; class Actinopteri; order Centrarchiformes; family Percichthyidae; genus Nannoperca; species Nannoperca australis. Next base: position 24,375 of record JAVQJD010105484.1, read on the forward strand.
AACCTCAGTATCACGCGTGTCATCAGCCCTCATGCTAAGAGCCTCTTGAATTCAGCCTCTTCTGTCTTTTACATAAAGAATGCCATCATTTTCTTCCGTCATCCATGCTCCTCTGCAGCGAGCTGATATAATTTCCCCATGTATTTCAGGAAACAGTAATGAGTGTATATCCAGGCGAGCTAATACCTACCGGGCTCGTCTCCAATGTCAGACAATGGCTTGTGGATGAGTCACTCAAACACAAGTGCACACACACCTAGCAGACAGAATCAATGAACACACACACACACACACACACACACACACACACACACACACACACACGCACACACACACACACACACACACACACACAGTTTTCTTTGTTTGGAATACCACCTCTATAGTCGGTCTCTTCAGACAAGCAGCTGCCATTTTGGACATTATAATCTCAAACATTTAGATGCTTTCAGACAGTGAGAGGTTACCCCCGTGGCATTCATGCTATGGCTGCCACTCCCATTATTGTGCACGGTTATTTGCCCCTGCCGCCTGAGATACATAGGATGCAGTCAGGCTAAATCAGGCACTGCGGCAAAAAGGCCGGTTCTCCCATTCATTTGAACGTGGGCAGTGCGTTTAGGCCGCGGCAATGTCTCAGGGGGTGCCGAAAAAGAACGTAGCGGTGAAAAGTTAAAACAAAATCAGCTTTTGGAGAAACGCAACCTGATGTCACGCTGCAGTGGCCAATCACACCAGCAATCAGACCGGCAAACGCCCAGCTGAAGAAGAACTTTGTTTACCATGTAGCATTGTGAAGCCTGATCAGTTCAGAACCGGTACTCCCAGTGCAGAAGCTTGGCGTTGTATTGCTCTTCAATATGGGATTGCTACAATCAGCATGGCCTGGTAGTGACACTCCCACCCCACAACAGCCCGGCGGTAATCACCACAACGCCTTAATACGGCCTTAACAATAGTCGACAACCGCACTAAGGAAAGCGATGCGTACATAGGGGGGAACTCCTGAAACATAAATCTATATATAAAGCTTACAAAACTGCCCAAAGACTGTTACATCATATCAGTCAAAACAACATCTCATCAACCTAAATACCACCAACTAAGTCAAATCAATATCATCGTCAAAAATCAGCACAAACAATCATGATTCGGTTGGTTTTACCAAACATATGTACAGCCAGGCTGCTGGGACTTAAAAAGCACATGCATACAAGGATCCACACTTACACGTCCTCTGTTTACATGCAGCTATTTAAACAAGTAATGCAAGTAATGCATCCTCTCTCCCCGAGATGCATTTTAGGAACCGAGACATTCTTCAAGATGGTTTTCCAGGTCACAGGCACGAAGAATGAGGAGAGAGGAGACGTGGAGGCACATAAAAGAGAAATATTTAGATTTCTTTATGGGTGTCCGTGCTCCCAAACACCCACGTAATCAACACCTATGGATGCAGGAGCTAATTTTAGTTCTATCAAAGAGCTAAAACATATACAGTGTACCTCTTCACTAGCACTGGGCAAAATATATTAAAAAAGTGATTTTCTGGTTACTTTTAATTGTTATATTATATTTTGTATATCAACCTCTGAAGCTAGATTAATTGTTTCATATTGCTAATCATTTCCTCTTTAAACTACAGCATTTATTAAGCTACATGATGATGTGGTTAGACTAGTGGATAGCAGCAATGCAGCGGTTGTTGGTAGGATTGGATGTTGCCATCAGTTAAGGTGGCAGAGTTATGCCTCTCATTCAAAACACACACCACCAACAATACTGGGCAGCAGGAGCAGCAGCAGCAGCAGTTTGCTGTCTAAAAGGATCTTTAGTGTTTTCTCACTAATGCAGGTGCTTTGACCTACTCTACACTGGGACCTACGCTTGACTCTACCCAGTGCACATGCACTGCTGCTTTAAATCACACTCCCTCTACTCTGATCCCTTGCTTGTTTCTTCTAGTTAAGCAAATCTTATGAAGTGTTTTCCTCAGGGGTTAAAACCGACATCAAGTCTTTAGATTTAATATGAATGAAGAGGGCAGCTCTCCATGATGCTTCAGTTATCTCTGCTTCAACATCATCCAGAGCAGCTTCAAATACCAATCATCATGCTGTAGGAGTAAACTGACCGTTTGCCCGTGGCACATTTGTTACTTGATAGATTGGAATATCAAATCAAAATGAAGGCCAATTCCCTCATGATTAGAAATTGGGAGTATGAATATATCAAGCATAGCCCCATGAATGCAGTATTGCTTATTTTTTTTATAACTAGTTTTAGAAAAAATAGACATCCATAGCTTTCTAACCTCGTCTTCTCTGTGTTCTGTCACTGTCTTAAATGCAGGGTACAGCGGAGGGTCATTTCAAGCCATTTTTAAATGCTAAGAAAAACCTGAACTTGTAGCATATCCTGCCAGGGGTTTTCCCCTCATTTCTATCATATGAAGTGATCCACTGCCAGCGTGAAACTCAATATATCTCCACAGAGGCCAGTTAAAGAAGTTGGAAAAACTAAGTGTCACTGTGTTTATGTGTTCACTGCTCAGGGGTAATTGAGCTTGATTGGTTGAGTGGACGGTCAGGGGAAACTGTCCAGAGCTTGGGAACTCATGTTTGCATGTAGCCACCAAAAACCAGTACTATACTGTAAATGAACTTGCCTTCGCAAACCCACATAATATCCTATCATTATTGTTCCGCAAGCATTTTAAAATATTAGTAGGAGAAAATTTCCAAACAGCACATTCCATATCGTTGGGGATTTACAAAACCACCAAGCACTTATATAACTCCCTTTTGGCTGCAAATTTACACTTTCATCTGCCCTTTTCTTCACAGATTTCTCACTTCCCTCCTTCTATCTCCATCTTTTCTCCCTGTAGTGGGCTTTGTAGCTTGTACCCAGCTGGACAATGGCATGTAACCTGGCACGTCTGGGAGACCAGAGGGAAAGACAAAAACAGAGAGAGGCAGAAAAGCATACAGTGAAAGAGGGAGTAAGAGACGTGTAGGAGATTTTGGCGATGCCTAAACACAGAAGAAGAGGGGGTTGTTAATCTGATAATGGCCCCTGGTCAGAATGACTCTTCCTGGGGTGCATTGTGGCTTCACACACAGTCATCTATCAGGCCTGGACTCTCCTGTAATTACATATTCTTCATGTGGATACAACTGGGGAGTGCGGGTGCATTTGGGAGCGGAGAGGGCCATTCAGCAAATTGAGGCATGGAATAATTGGAAAAGAAGGATGAGGGGATTTTTTCCCCCTCTGAAGGCATTGAGATGTGAAAGAGGGAGACAGAAAGAGAGAGAGAAAGAGGGTGAGGTAGGTACTGTAGGTAACTAGCCTGTTGTGTCCACACTAAGATAAGACAGGACAGGATTTCAGAGGCGACTTTCAGATACCCTTTTTCCTTTTGTTGTAAAGCTGGATGCATTTAGTTTCTCACGTGTCCTTCACTTTGATGGCAGCACCTCAGGTGAACTTGAGTCTGGACTGACTGACTGTATTTCTTATTGACACCTCAGATTTTTGACTTACAATGGACTTCTTTTCCCCCAGTTTTTCTCTTTTCACCTCTCGTCTCTTTAAAGCAGCAATAATTGTTTTTTATATTAACAATGTATGAAATGACAATGTGAAAGTTGTCACTAGTAGTGATGAACCTACAGGGAATCATCACCTGAATCTGCAGCCATAGCGAATAAAAACTCACTGAACACTACCTGCTCAGCAGCAATCAGCAGACAGACACAGTTAGAGACTAGCTGGTGAACATAGCAGAGCATTTAGCAGCTAAAGAGACAGATATTTCCCTCAGGAGTTAGTACAGACAAAATACAGAGCCAAGAGAGAATGAATATTGGACTCAGATTCACCAAGTGGACAAAAACACGACGAATCCTAATGTGTCTCCTTAACTGCTGGAAGTGTAAATACAAAACTGTTAGCTAACACGTTTGCAATATCAACTTAAAAGATGAAGATATGTCAGTGCTGTGTTCACAACTTGTTTCCACTGCCAAAAAATAACCTGTTATTGCAGGTTTAAATAGTCATAAAGCCTCAGGATAAGCACAAATTGGTCAATCTAAAAAACCTTTTCTACTCGCATGGACATATAGCAAAATCCAACTGAACACACCTGTGGTGGCAATCTGGAAATTAAGAGTCTCTGAATCACCAAAGTCTTTTGAGTATTTATTAAGCTTTCTGCAGAAAGGACCGGTTGATGTGCACTCAAGGGGTGTCACAGTCAAGAAGGGCCAGGAAAAACTTGGTTACACTGTCTTTATTGGAAGCCAAGTCTGTAAGTGTAGCAAAGCCCAAACAAGTCAGCAGTCAGATAAGGAATCCCATAACAGAATGAATTCCTAAGGGCTAGCAAGGACGTACAGAAAGACAGTTTCATAGCAGAAAATGATCAGGAGACAAATCAAATCAGCATGAGACAGATTAATATGGATATAGAGTAAATTTCCATCACACACCTTCAGAGTCTGTTTTCTGAGATTTTAAATTTGAGGGTTAGGTTTAGGGCACTAAATCACCCATTTCTATTTTTGTCAATTGCACCCCACAGATCTTTTGTGTCAAGATTTACATCATCATGAGTTGGGTTGACTGGTCAGAAAATCCAGTCATATCTCAAGCTTTGGTCCTTTGTCATTGCTCCAGAAAATAATGCGTCTACCTTATGAAGGAAAACTGGATCTGACTGTATCCATTGGATCAACTGTCGTACCTCACCTCATTTCAAAACCATGGGGCCAGATCATAGAAAGACCCAGAGATATCATTTGATTGGGGGGGAATGGGTGGTTAGGCGTTTGGGCTTTTAAAAAAAAAATTTTCATTTAGATTCTCAGGACTTCTTTGTCTGCTGGGCTTGAAGCCATAGGTTCGTACCCTTGATTTTGAGAGATTGTAGATGTGCACATGCATGTACATGAACTGTGTCATATAGACTATGGGTCCCATGACCTGTGGTGCTCTCTCAGGATAAACTGAATTCCCAGCCAGACAGGGAGGAAGTCATCGCATATAAATTTGCTCAGTTGCTGTGATCCTCATCTGCTCTGTTCTGTTTGTGCCTTCCATGTGAACTCACACAATCCAGTAGTGCTGGTCCACTTTCCAGCCATAGCCTTTTCTCAACATGAGCATTTGAGTAGAGCTTTGTTTGCTGACCCTTAAATTGGTGCACATCCAGGAGAAGACTGAATCTGCTTTGTGACCTCCTCCGTACGGGTCAGATTCAGCCTGACAGGCTGCAAAACTGAACACAGAAGAGCCAGATTGTTGTATATGGGCTGTTTGTAGACTCTTCACCTCTGAGAAGGATGTGGCCCTGGGAGTAGAGAGGTGATGGAATGGATGGAATACCAATCACAAGCTTTCTGGTAACAAGTCTTTTAAACAAAGCCCTCAGAAGTTGTGATCAGATTGATAAATTGACAATTTTCTACACACACATTAAGCAGTTCATCTTCAGCTTGTTTTGTTCTGAATTGGAAAAAAATATTTTGTGGAGAGATACAAGAATTGCATGAATCTCCAAAGTATCCAAGCTGCTGTGTAGGTTTTTGTGATGTCATGTCAAAAGATTTGTGAGTCACACTGGAGTGGGAGAAGTAGATAGTGTATGTGCATGGGAGTCTGCAAAGGCTGACTGTCCCCACCTCATCCATGTATGTTGGTTGAATCATCTCAATTAAAACCTGTCAGAGAAAATGATTTTGCTGAATTAGTTTCTATAGCATCGTGCACTGGGGACTCAATGGAAAACATCCTACAACCTGTTTTCTTCACCCCCTGCAGACCTGAGCAGCATTGTTGTTCTCACCACTGTTGTGAACCTTTTTACTGGTGACTTGACGCAGATCAAATACATCTGTAGCCCTTAGAACTTCAGTGAGTCATGGCCTGGTCGTTGTTGTGGAGCTTTGCGAGAAGAGAGGAAGTAAAAGGATCAGCCTTGACCTTGGGAGGAGCCTGCACCAGCTCTTTTATAATGCATTGGAAACATAACACTGTCTGTGACATTTACTTTCTGTGGTCAAATACCGTACCACTGTATTGCAGTAAATGGCAATGAAAATGAATGGAAATGGTGGCTTTAATACATACATAAATACAACAATGTTTTTTCATATACAGTATAGGCTTTTTGTCAGTGGAAATGTTGATTAAAGCCATCATAGTGTTAAACACATCATTGAATCGTTGTTGCCAGTAGACCTGTGTCAACTGGTGATTTTATATTTGCTTTGCTATGTCGTCTACAATCATCTAGTCACTGAAGGTGCATTCATTCACTACAGAGCTGATTGATCAGGCGAACTCAGCAGATGTGCAGATGGTCATCAAGCTTATCAGCTGTGAAAACATCGCCGCCACAGCTGAACCTTTCTTGGTCATCAGCCATCACCAGCCAGTCAGAGGATTGAGCTTCCCTTTCCCAGGAGCTTAGGGTGAAGACACAGCAAATGTGGAAAGGCTGTCGAGACATCACACAATCTGCAGATCAGTCGTGCTGTAATATCAAAGGCAGTTTAGTATCACAAGCATGGCCATAGCTAGGCTGGTGGAGGGAGCCACGGCAGCAAACAGCGTTGGCATGACCACAGTCATGCTGAGTAAACAGTGATAGAGTCAGGTTATAATGTCTGTGCTGTACACCTGCGTGAATATGATTGGATGTTACTGGCCACACAGCTGTGAATGACATGTCATTGTAAAGCATATTGCAATCAGCTGATTCCAAACACAGGTAATGAAAACACACACACATCTGTTAACATTTGCTAAATCCATCAGTCTTTTTTCCATAATAAACCTTTTAGTATCATAGAATCCAATAGGTCACTAATTTAAATGTATCAGCAGGACCTCATGGTTTACAGATCATCTCTGTCTGTTCTGTTAGCTGACACTGACCCAGACTGGAACTTTGTGTCCTATAGGCTTTATCTCACATGGGGTTTACCCTCAAGATTGCACTCTGTGTCTCTTTAGTTCAGATGAAGCCCCTCGGTTCATGCAGAGGTCAACGCGGCATTGTTTAGGGTGACATGGGGGTTAGTTGAGAAAAGGAGGGGTGGTGACAGCTGCCATCTCCCAAAACAAGGCACCTTCAATCCCCTGTGACAAGCTCCCCTTCAGACAATGACTCTTTGTAGAATCTTAGGTCTACATTTAAAAGCCTACCTGTCTGGTAACACCTGTAATTAGTATGGGTGACCTTGGGGGCCATTAGTAATTATTACTGAGCTGAGCTGCGATGATTAGAATCAGTGTAATGACCCGAAAAATGCTGGAACGCTTTTTTTTTGTTCTCTTGATTTCTCCTTCATGATGCAGAAGGGGATTCCTCTGTGGGTTTAGATGCTAAAATCATCTTGCTTAGAAGTTGTGTAAAGTGAAGTTTGGTAAAATGACTGTTTTCTTCATAAGTTGGAGACATAGTACGCCCTTCGCCCATTATGTTACAAACACACCTGAAGGGCAAAAACTGTAGCCTGGAAAAATGGCACATCTTTAGTGTATTCATTTTCTTTTATTCTCAACGGGTGCTTCTCCTTCCTCCACCTCTACACCTGAGCAGAAAAGGACCTATTCAGACCCAGGTGGAGTTCATGAATAGTAACCTAAAGAAAAGGAATACCTTTTCATTTTCATATACAATGGCATCACTGCTCATGTTCTGTTCACCTATTTAAGTATGGAAGCATCTGAATTCCTTGATCTTGACATTGATTAGAAGTGCAGGCGGGGTGTGAATTGAACCTCAAGATATTAGTGTAGTGCCATGTCCTAAGTGTGTGTTTGCCAGTGTGAAAGTGTCGAAGTGCATGTGAATGATACCGTATCCCCCCATGCATGTAAATTGAGAAATTGTTTAGTTTCTCAGTGTGTTCGCCTGAAGGGGAAAACTGAAATAAAGCACCAGTCAACTGTGACAATTGAAGAAATTGAGAAAGAAAGAGAGAGAGGAGGATGTGGAAAGAGGGGAAATATCTGACATGAATAACACACCTGCATTTCAAAAGAGGCAACACACCTGCCGATGCTCTAAAACTATGGATATGCAAGTAGGAATTAGAGCATGTGTTTGCAGCTCTTGTATGGATGTTAAATATACCATGTTGTGTGAAACAATAGAATGTGCAACCAGTGAAGCCGTGTCAGACCGCAGCGAATGAGAAATCTGTCACCCTAGTCAGATGAAACTGATATAAAAGCTGTCACTACACGAACATGGAGGTATACAGGAATAATTTATTATGCAAAGAAAATGCTCTTTCTATTTATATACAGTGCATAGAAGTACAGGAGGGGCATACCTTTACAACATGCTGAACTGTCCATCCCCTCATAAAATGCTTCCCGATGGACGTGCATAGAGATGTGATGAGGCTTTGGGTCCTCCAGATGCTGCCAGTTCCCCTGAACTCTCCAGTGGCATTTGGCTCTTCGAGGCCTAATAATGAAGCTAATGACTGTCACTAGTGTTTGATTAAACCCCTGTCCCGGCAGCCTGGGGGCTCAGGTGTACTGGCTGTAATTAACACATGGTAATTAATTTACTGAGGAGCTGGAAGAGGATAAGGGTGCCCCTGAGTTTAAAAAAGGCACTTGTTACAGGAGATGGAATGAGCTACGTTGCAGTGCGAGGGATGAATATAAAAAGGATGCCTTCGAATTCCAGGCAGCTGAATTCTCTTTAAACCTCCAAATCGCTTGCGGTGTATCCAGTCCTCTGAGTCATCCCTCTGAGCAGTGACTGCTGCAGAAATTTTATTTTGACTGAGAAGTTTTCCAAATTAGTTTGGTCAGCTCTGGAAGATTCTCTAATCACATTTAACATCCGAATTAGGGGTAGAGTCTGTGGTGATCACAGCATCTTGAAAAGTTATTCTGTTTAGTTCCAAAACACAGTATGTCTTTGATACAACAGCATTTTGTTAAATCAGATGATATCATGGCACACCTAGAGAATTATGACACATTTTAGTCACTTGAACAGTGAAATCATCCACTCCATCGTCCTCCACTGTCACTGTTTTGTAAAAACAATAAGCAATTGCAATAATCAATAAGCTTCTTTTTAAGACTCAACTCAGGTCTAAATTACTTGGGACATTATATACAGTGATGCTGCCTTCTTGCTCAAAGACACCATGAAGAGCAGCTGGACGCATTACCACAGGGCTCGACTCAGGTCACCACAATGACCTCTGCAGGGATAAGAGCTGAAGGTCAAAGGTTATCTCCAATTCAGTGGCTTCTCTTCCCCTACTCCATAAATGATCTTGTGTTTACAATGTTAAAATGCAATTAAGAGTACGTTCTTGTACATGATTGGGCAGTGAAGGAACTGACTTTAAAGATATGTGTTCATAGGCGAGTACCGATGGATTTCTGCCAGTCCACAAATTAAGCACATAATGCAGTGAGCATTTCAATAGAAGAGAGGCTATATTATGAACTATCATGCAGATTTTATGAATGTCTGAGCTCTCTTCTACAGCTTTCTGCAGCCATAAAGACTGGGTGTCCCGGTTGATTCTACCGTATAGCTCTCTCGTGCTCATCCTTTTGCTTTCTATCTCTTCCTCCTCCCTTTCTATTTTCCCTCAGAACTCCCCTTCATCTAGCTCTCTTTCACGCCTCCACAGTAACTCTCAGAATATCTTCATCACATTGCTGCTCTAACCATCTACCATTTCTTTTTCTTCCTCTGTCTCTTTCTAAGGGGCGGACTGGGATAATAATTCAGGCCGGGAATCTAACATCAGCCCAGTCCAATATCCATACATTAAAAACAGACCATGTATAGCTACTGCACATTTTGTTTGTATTACTACACACAAAAACTGCTTCATAATGCACATACTACAAAGTAGCTAAGTGTCCTTCGTTTCAAGAGTTTGTCAATGGCAATCCCATAATTAAGTGTTTGTTTTTCACCTGCCATTTTCTCAGAGCTCTGAATGGACTTGTATTGATTGTTAAGAAGCTCTGGTAGCTCTGATTAACTGGATCACTTCCACATGACAAAACAGAGTTTACAGATCTTTATTTTCCTGCTTTCCTACAGAGCATGATTAAGTGTTGCTACCATTTAAAGTGTTTGAAACATAAAATCCACTGTGTGATAATGTTATGATCATCAAACCATCATAACATTGAAAGAACACCTTTTAGTGCATCGAACCTTGTTAAAAAGAAAGTTAGAACAAGAGCTGCTTAGAGACATGCTTGAAAGTTAAGGAATCTTTTTATGCTGTTCATAATGTATTTAAATGTCTTTAATATTAAAGGGGAACTTCTCTGATCACTTACACATAATTTGAGTCAGCATCGGTCAGGGCTGAAGACTTAAAGTCAGAAAAAGAAAAGAATAGGTGGTGTCGTGTTAGAAAGGAGTGAGCTTACCAGACCTCTGCTTTAGACCAGCTGTCCACGGCTACATAGGTGCTACTAGCACCACGGATCTCGGGTGTGTTATGCAACCAATCTGCATTGTGTGTAATGTTGATACCAGGTTTTGACAAGGAAGAAGTATGAATGAAATAAAAAGACGATGGCTCGGCTGCGTCGATTTTTATCCTTGTTTTTTAAACTGTCTATCATGAGTCTGACATTGTTATAGGAGTACAATGCTGAATCGTTGGAGTACTTTACTTTCTTTACTTTTTAATTATTACTAGAATATCATATATGATAAGGCTACACATTTCCCCCCCTGGCACATCAGCAGTAGCACTGATTAAGATTAACACTTCAGATGCTGCCAGGTGGCATCTCAAGGTCAAACTCAGTTGGAATAGCTACAAAGAATTCCCAGTGTTCTCTGCCCTCTACATGCTATCTCCTGCTTCTCCAAACACATCAGTGTGGATGAGAATTTCTTTTATGTCTCACCACCTTGTTGTCTCTCACAACTGTGCCTCTCTCAGCCACAGATCAATACATATCTCTGTTTTCAGACTCCCAGTGGCACACATGTCTCAGTATAGGCTGGTGTTTTGAGCAGCCAATACAGCTTTAGTAAACCATACTAAAATATGTTTAGCTACAAAAATGGTCACATCAAATTAGCTACCATCGCCCCAGTGCCTTCTACTGTAGGAATTACCAAACCCTATTTTGGTAAATCCCATTCTCGGCCGTGGTTCTGCTAAGGTGTCCTTGTGTTTTATTGTGCTGCATTGGGGCAACCAGCCAGCAACAGTTTCTCCCCATGACACCATTTATTCCATGTTTACATTCATGTAGAATAAAATGGCTTAACCTAGCATTGTAAGTAATTAAGTGCTCTGATTGTCTTTCCATCTTTGGCATGTTTCTTGAACAATACAGTGCTACTGCCCGTACAAAAGCATAATACTTGGGTGCAAGCTGCCAAAATCATCCTCATAGCTGAAAACATCCATTCTCCGGGGGAAGCCTTGGCAGGTGGCAGTGATCCAATCCTACAGAGCCTGAAGGAACAGCACATCCTGCGTGTAGGTAGCTGCCAGCTCACTCCGTCTGTCTGTATCAACTACCAAAGTCTTGCATAGGTATATGTGATTACTTGATTATTACACAGTGAGTGGCTAGACTTTAATTTGTGTAAACTTCCATACCAAAGGAACAATCAGCACATACATGGTCACCATCTTCTGTATCTTGTAGTGTTAACAACACAAGGAAAATGTTATTTTATTAATTAGGAATTTGTGTATTCTGCCTATGTTGTATGATTAATTCATTCATTGTTTAGTCCACAAAACAGAATATAGTGAAAGAAACATTTCCCAGGACCTAGGGTGACAGTCCAAAACCCAAAGATATTCAATTTAAATTCTATAAATTCTCACATTTGAATAGTTGAAGCCAGCAGAGGTTTTTGGTATTTATGCTTAATACAAAACAAACAAAAACAATTATCTGATTTTCATAAATAGTCTTCAGGGTTAGGGGTAGTTTTCTGTCGATCAACTGAATAATTGATTCAACTCTCGAAAAATGTTAACTGTTTGTTCAGGTCAGTTATACATCAGCCGACAGCCTGACCTTTAATAGACCCTCTTGATTTCATCAAAGTCAAATTCTTTTGTGTAAAATATATGTTTTGTCAGATCTGTACTTTCTTGATTTTTATATTACACCAATGCTACAGTACTATAACCAGTTAGCAAGACGGCAGAAGGAGGAAACACAGCACTGATGAACACCCACTTTGTGACCACAAAGCAGACAATGCCTCGTTTACTACTAAGCCACTTACCTTCCAAAACACATACAATCTTCACTAATGCCAGCTAGCTCGCTTCCTGCTTAGGTCTACTTGGCTTTGATCGTTGTCTTTCCTCCCAGTTGTCTTTTCCTGGTGCAATCTGCAGGGAGCAAAAATATCTGTGAGCCTCAGTCTCTGGGACGTTTGCCTATTATGTCTAGACCCTGGGAGGGATGTTGATATGGCATCCATTGCCAGCACCACACAAAAGGAAAGTAGATAACGGTGTATCTTGGGTGATAAAGCTAGAGTCTGTCTAATAATGTCTGTTTAACACATTCTTTTTATGTTTCAAAATGATTAAATCCCTCAAGTAGTGATCAAAATGTTGAAAGAATGCTTTCGTGCAACTCAGCGACGAACAGTAGGTTAGCGGTGAGAGGGAAAGGGGCGCAGAGGAAAGGGATCAAAGGGAACATTTCCACTCAGCTGTCCTGTTTATTGCTTCCTCCACTCCCACTTTGTGTGGTTACACTGCTTCCTTGGATAACTCTGGTGAATCCAAACCACACATACCAACAGGCGGGTCAATGGCAGCCACTTCTGGGGGGAGTCCTAAACCTAAAGGCTTGCTGGGTATGTGGCACCAAACAGTCTGAAGGGGTGTGAGACTCACCAGCTGTCCTCCTTCTCACAATCCTTCACCTGGAGCCGTCCCATGAGGTTTTCTTGGTTGAAACAGACACAGATGGACATTCATTCAGCAGACTATAACTGACACAAATAGAAAACATACAATTCACTATACGTGGGGCAGATGGTTAGAAGATCTTGTGCTGGGAGGAGTAGTGTTTTGTTATTCAGGTAGAGAGGGGGTTATCTGTGGGAGACGTGTCTGATGAGTCTATGTAAGTTATGGGAAACATAGTTCATTAAGATAATAGAAGAGCATGGTATATGCACTACTGTATGTGGTTCAGGCAGGGCACGACCATGTTCATCTATCTTTGTTGATGAGGAATGTAAAGCATGTAAGCCTCAGCAACTGAGCACACACTCATATAAGCTGTTCCCACTGTACTGTATATACTGTACAGTCTTGCTTCAGTATTCCATGCACGTACACACACAGTTCATGAAGGACAGAGTAGTTTGTTTGCATGTTTGCAGAGTGAATACAGGGCTTCCAAAAGAAGAGATGTATTATTAAGAAAGTGAATTTGCAAAAATGAAAATTATTTATTGCAATGATGACATTCTGATGTCCTGAGATTACCAAACACGCCCACAAAATATGAAGTGGCTGAAATATGTCAAATGTGCAGCTCTGTATAGGCAATATGAGTATTTGAGTTCAGTGCTCATCCCCAGGCAGCATTAAGCATTTATAGATTTTTTGCACATCAGAAGCTGTAAAAGATTTTTGCAAGCAAAGTGCTTTCAACATTTTTTATGAAGATAAATGATCAAGGATCCCCTTTTCTGTTTCAGACGAGCTACAGACGATATGCCTGTCCCAACACCCACCGTTGCAGTATTTGCAAGTAGTTTCCAGTTTAATTCCAGGGGTGCGTACCTGGACTTACAAGGAGGTGACAGTACGCAATAAGAATTGAGGGTACTCATGGACAAATATCTGACACTGTACTTGCTCTTGCTTGGCTTCTCTCATTTAAAAGACAATCCTTTTGTGGTAGAATTTGGCTTAATGCTGTCTTACATTTTATCTAGCAGCTTAAAATCTGAGATATGAGGTCATTGAGATCATATCTCAGATATTAAGTTTATTATAATGATGATGACACTGACACTATGTAATACACAGAGTGTCAGTAAGGGAACAATCATAGAGCAGTTGGCCAGTCCAGCATCAAACTGTATTCATGTATCTTCTATTTCCAGGAACTGACTCCACAACAAGCTCTGACAGTTACCAGCTTTAAACAGCCCACAAGGACGCTGTGGTTTGTGGGAAGCAGTTTTGCGTACAGCCTCATATTCATGCACGACACGCTAATGTACCCAGACAGTGTGCATCAAGGTGTGGTGTTAGAGTGCCTTGGCTGCATCTTGTTCAGCTGGCTGAACGACAGAGGGGTTGGATGTTTCACGCTGCATGCATGAGAGAGGCGACAGGATGTGGTGTTAAGTTGAATATCTGGATATTTTGTGTGTAAACTGGTATATTAAAACACAATATGTTAATCAATGTATGTGGATGGGGCACCAGCATTAACAGTGTTAACTGACATCGTAAAAAAACCTGAGAACGTAAAAAAGAAACAAAAATGTGAACAGCAGAAAAACATCAGAATGCAAAAAATATCTAAATAAAATAAAAAATAAAAAGTATTCCTATCTTTTACTTTTCATTGAAACATTGAAAATGTTTCCTTTTTCACTTCAGGTTTCGTTTTCAAAGCCATATTTTCTTTTTGATGTCAAACATTACTGCCACTGTCCTGGCTCCATAGGATTTGAGCTATTCCCTGAGGCACTGACAGATGTATCAAGCATGAAAAGTCAGGTACACTAACAGCAACAACTTGTGGTTACCTTGCTGACATGTGGATCTGTGGTTGCGGAAAGAGAAGACAATTGGTCGATGTGTTTTCTGTGCTTGTAAACATGAGGATGTGACTTTGTATTGTGTGCAGTATGTAAATATGTGTGTTTGTATTTTCAGTGAGGTATGATGGCAGTACAGGAAACAACACATTCTCCCAGTTGTACTCCCAGTTCATCTAACCTTGTAGTTGGCAACATTTGTTTCTTCTGGGATTGACTCTAATGTGGCCCCTCTGCATACAGTATGGTCACAAAAACATACTCAAGCACACTCTCACTAAAAGAGCACACGCACACACACACACACACACTGTTGCGTGCATGCTCAGTTCTTCTATCGTTATTAACCCGCTGAAATAAGCAGCTCCCTTGTTTTAAAACTTCCTTTGAACAGACACTAACACAACGCTCAACGGGACATTACTGAGGAAGTGAGCTCAGTAAAACTCATAAGCTCACATGTTACTTAATAGATAGACTGCTTGCCCTGCCCTCACTCCCTATTTTACCCATTTTTCCTCTCTCTTTATGTTTTAATTTAGTGCTGTGGCACAGAGGTGCAAACAAATGACGGGGGCATAATTACAGGGTTGCAACTGGGGAACCGAGTCTTTACCCCGCCACGTTTATTTACAGCTCTGATGAAAACGACACTCGGCGGACCTCTAATGGAGATTTTTATTCACTCTTTCTCCCTTAATACACTCCTCTTTCCTCTCTGTTGTTGATGCAGTTAATTTGGGTCAGGATAATGAGTTATTGCTATCAGCAGCAGCGGCTGCCTTGCATCTTATTCCGAGCTAAGGTGTCGTGATCTCAGTGCCCCCGCCCCCCGGGGAATCTGTGCATGTTTCAGTGTTCCTGCGTAAAGGGAGTTTGTTCCCGTGCATGCAGCACTTCAGTATACTGCAGTTAGCATTAATGTATCTGCGTGCCTCTTGATACTGAATGTAATAATTGACTGACCTCTTTGAAGTCTAAACTGTGTTTCCCCGTGGGTGAGTTCAGCAGCAGAATTTATCACTGTCGTATAATCTCATACACACTCCTAAACACACACACACACACACACACACACACACACACACACACACACACACACACACACACACACACACACACACAGACACAAACAGACATATACAGATTTAACGCGAAAAGTGTGAATTGTATAAAA
>JAVQJD010105489.1:0-22231 GCA_036023655.1 Nannoperca australis
TTTCACAACGTATGGTGGTGAATAAGTGTGACTTTTCATGGAAAACACAAAATTGTTTGGGTGACCCCAAACTTTTGAACGGTAGTGTATGTATATATATATATATATATATATATATAGACGAGCAAATTAATAAAATACACTCCCCGATGTGCTTAGGCCTGTAATAATGAAGGTCTAGGTTGCTTTGGACTTTTCATTCAACAACATAAATTATGTAACATATCAACCGACTGATCATTTTAGAGAAAGAGAGCAACCAAACATTACTTTCCTGAGAAGGTGACAGGGCAAGTGAACAAAGAAGAGTAGAGCTTGTATGTGTGTTTGTGTCCGAGGCTGAGAGTCTAAATCAGCACACAGCTGCTTAGTGAACTCAGTATGAGAGAGTAATGGAATGGAATGCCTGTAATGGAATGCTCACACAGACGCCAAAGCCTGCTGTACAATATTAACAGAGCCCAAAGTGCGTCATAGCTCTCACAGCTGACACTGTGTGTGTGTGACTAAGTGTGTATCTGTGTTGTTCACTTCCCTTTAATCTCTACCAGTGCCACACCAGTCTTGTGCTGATGTATGAACCTCCAAATTAAAATCCTGGGTGGTGTCGCCACAGTTGAAGAATAATGGCACATTAAACTAATGTGCAGTGTGAGTGCCATGTGAAAAATTTGAGCTATGAATGAAGGGCGAGGGCTATGAATTATATGGTGTTTTGCTTTCTCTGGACTCATTTAAGATGTGTTTTTAACCTTGGAGGGATGATTGTGATGATTTTAGTCAATTCACGCATTATATATATTTTTAAAGGATGAATATGTTTGAAATAATTATTTAAAATATTTTGAGCATTGCCGTTAAGCACGGTATGAGCAAGTTGACACTTAAACAGTTAATTTCTCAAGCACCACTAATCTACATACCTGCTTCCCGAGGAGACGGAATTCCAACACAATCCCCATAATAGAGACACATTCATAGTATCCCCACTTATTCAGTTACCACCAGCAGGGCCACGGAGGAAACCAAGGTCATGTTCTCTGTGATATTCCTGGAAATTGAAAGGGGGTGGGGGGTGGGGCTATTGACATGAAGAGGAATTTACATTCTACCACCTTACATACTCACATATTACATATGTATTATTTATGTATATATATTATTAAAGCTGAACGTAATATTTGATCGCATAAAAGAAAGTATATAAATAAAAATTTGGGGCATTTAGTGTTCTAAACTAACTGACATAAATGTAGGAAGATAACACAAGATAACAACACAACAAGTATAATCTAGAAGTGAAATGAAAAAATATACCTGGACATTTTATCAGAGTTTGGTTGGTGGCTGGTGAAAAATAAATCTTACGTGGGTGCAGTTTTGCAAGAGGGAATTTGTGACCTCAGTATGTTTGAGCAAAACCTTTTTAAATTCACCCAATAACCTTAAGACTTAATGAGCCATTTCATTTTGCTTACAGCCAAGTTCTGGCTGGTTTCCGACTGTTTCTACAATAGTAGTAATTACTAATGCTACAGTCATTACCTGTCCTAATTCTGGGTATGAGTGGATCTAAAGGTCAGGCTGAACCTACGCCTCTGCCCCTAATAAGGCACTTAAGCTTCACAGAAAACAAAACTACTTGTGTGTCCATCTGTGCCTCATCAGTGGGTGAATAAAATCTTTTCCAAGTGCACAGTTTCACCAGAAAGTTTCCCTCAAACTCTTGACAAAGTTCCCTGATACTTGAGTGTTTTTTCTGCTTCAACACGTGACAACTGACAAAGAGTGTAGCAGGTTAATCTACAAAACCTTAATTTCTCTGCAATGCCATGTGATTAACAACATGTCGAGGCTGTTAACAAAAACAAACAGGAGAGTTACTTCCTTGTTTTTGTTATTCACTTCCTCCAGTGGTCACATTAGCTCCAGTCAAGATTTGTCTCAGGGGGCGTTACGTCAAACACATTCGACACTCTCTATTCTTAGACCCTCAATTTGATTAAGAAAAATTCTGTTCCAGTGAGATATTTACCCGTGAATGAGCTCAAACACCTGATAGATATGATGTGGTCACATGATATTTTGAACTTGACGAGGATCACCAAAATGTGACTTTAAACACGCAATTACTGACACAACACTGACATATCGTCACCTTTTAAACTGATACGGTAACTTGGGTAGCAAACAGTTGCTTATTTACACGTCCAGCAGTTACAGAGCAACATTATCATTCACTTTAAGTCATGTTTGTGTCCACCTGATCAATGCAAGTCCAACATTCACTCTCTTTTAGCTCTGTTTTTGGTCTCCACCAACTCCTGAGGGAAACACCTGGCTCTTGCTGCTAAATGCTCCACTATGTTCACCAGCTAGTCGCTAACTGTGTCTGTCTGCCGTTAGGTATTGAGCGTGTAGTGTACGTTAAGTGTGTTTTTAGATGATTCTTAGAGTGAAACGCTGCTTTGAGAGCAGGGAGAGTGAACTAAAATATTAAAGTTGCTGGACAACGAGCTGAAGCTCGCTATAAAGCTCCGTAAAGCCGAGGGAAGCTGCAAATTCAGGTGATAATTCTCTGTAGGTTTATCACGACTGGCGACCCCTTTCACATACACACTGTTATTATAGAAATGTAGTTTACAGCTGCTTTAAATGAATTCATCAAACTTAAAAAAAATGCAACCCCTGGAAAGAGTCAGATGAAGACATACACTGCATTTCCAGATCATCTAGCACTGAATTAGAGTGGTCTCAGTACTGTGATGTCTTGAGTTGCAGTAGGTGATGCTCTATCTCTGTTAGCTTATGTCTACTGCTGGAAATGCTAATTACCCCATCTCTATATTATTATTATTATTATTATTATAAATCTAATTCCATTGCTACTGGAATGTTATTCAGTTTCTGACTCTGCTGCTGTTCCCAGACGGATCAGAGAACTGACTGGCGTAGCAGCAAACTGTTATTATCCTGTCGTGCACTTCCGAAAGTTGTTTATTTACTTTGAACCGCCACAAGTTCAACAAATCCTCTGGTGTTCATACTCGTCCTGCCACAGAGCATGATTATTGGCAGTGACGCATTTGTACAGTTTCTCACTCACGTACACACAATTAGCAGGGTGCTAATCTCGCAGCGAGGGGAGGGATCCAAAAAACCCCTTCATTCAGCTCCTGAGAGAGTGTGTTTTTATGTGCTTCACTTCACATTAAGGTCAATGGGCTTTTTGTGTACAGTAACTGTGCCACTTCATATTTCTTATGCAACAGTTCTTGTGGCTCATACAGTATAACTGACCTTATGAGTCTGAGTTTCCCTTTTGTCATTAGACATTAAGTTCCTCTTTCACCCATTGCAGTTCACTTAACCTCTCTCCAGCATCTGCTTTTCCCCTTCCTAATCTTCTGTCTCTTTGCTTTTGATCACACAAAGAGATTTCGGGAAACCTCTCCGCACGAAGCACTTTTACTTTTGCTGGTGGAGTTACTTATTCAAAACACTGAATGTTTTATGGCGAGCGGTCTCTGTGTGGAACATTGGATTCTTTTCACTTCCTGTGTGTGTGTGTGTGTGTGTGTGGGGGGGGGGGGGGTTGGATAGGTCCGTCCAAGTGCTCTTCACACTTAAGTGCGTAATAGTCCCGTCCAAATCCCCAAATGCTTTGTAAGTTCCATGTTACTCTCAGCTCGGGATGGGAACCTTTCTCTTGCCCTTTTTCTGCAAATATGTTTTACTTTTGATACATTAAGCACATTTTCCTGATAATTATTTTGTTGTATTTGTGCTTTTATGTTAGTAAAGGGTGAAATTATGTGAATTTATGCTTCAATCTCATGTTCTGTTCATGCATGCAGAGAGCCGTGTAGCACTGGCAGCTCAGGGACGACTTGTAGTGGCCACACTGAGTCCTGTGCGTCTCTGCACTGGGTGACCCGGACAGAACTATTCCAACCCTCAAGCTCAGTTTATTATTATTGGAACTCATCCATCTTTTTTTTGTTATCTTATGTATTTTTATGTAAAGCAATTAAGATTAAGATTCCCAGGATACGACACCCTGTCATATTTCTTGGTTTGAGATGTATGTTTAACGTCAACACGCTGAGCTAAAGTTCATGCATGAAATATGCTACAACAACACACATACACACACATATCAGATGGTCACATGTTGAGAGTGTGTTACAAAAAGCTAGTTAGTTAATACAAGGTCACGTCCGCAGCAGGCAGCCGCTGATGACTGATCTGTCTGTGGCGGCTGGACATCAAATGCACAGCGTTCCTTTCACGCTGAACCCTCACCCTCACTCCCCCAGGGTCATATGCCAAATGTCAAGCCATATGTTACATGTGTAAATGTGTGAGAGCGTACGTGTCAGTGAAGTGGCCCCTCACAGCGTAAATCTGTACATGTAGCGAGCAGCGAAACAACACATTTGTAAGTTGGGTACAGGCAGCCCGTTCAGCCCAGCAGCAATTAAAATGGAGTTTCACTTCAGCCTCGTGTCGAACTGGAGATAATGAGCGAGCAGCGAGAGTTCACTTGGCTCACGGATGGTTTGGCTTCTCATTTTGCTTTTGCGTCACTTGACTCCCACATGAGCCTTTCCTGTCAGACGTCACACACCTGTCCAGTCTCAGTTTTTATGAATAACCGACCAGCAGGAGGGTCATCACTTTGCGTTACGCCATTGTCACAAGGTGCCAGCACATCATCAGTGTTCCTCGTTAGTGGAAGAGGATGAGATGAAATAAAACGTGTGTTGTCCATTTATGCCAGTATTTTCTGCTCCTGTATCGTCCTGTATAAGTCCATAAGTCTAAACGGTTTTAACATCCATTATCAAATCTGGATCAAATAACTCTGCAACCTTATCAATCAGCTATCTATTGACTATATGATCAATTAGACAGTATTCAGGAATACATAATTAACTTTGTGTTGCACCAGAACATTTACTAGTAGTCTTTTTTGTTACTGATAATTACCAGTAATATCATCACAAAAATTAGTTTTAAGACGTGATTTATCTCGTCGGGCAGGTCGTTCCAACATGAAGGGCCCTGATGTCAAAAGCACGTTCACCTTTTTGACTCTTGAATGGCCAGAAGGGCCCGACCCAAGAACCTAAGTCTGCCAACTGGCTCATAAGGGGTAAACATTTCTGCTTTAAAAGTGATCAGTAAAATCTTAAAATCAATTCTAAATCGAGCCAAAGGAGAAAAGCCAGAATTTGGGTGACGTAGTGTCAGTGACGCAGTTGGAGGTGTAGCATAACACCATCTGTATCCTGTTAACACGGGAATCTTTCTTTCTACCATTCATCCTGATGTGATCATGGACACAGAAGCTGGAGGTGCTGAGGTGGTAAGGATTTGTCATAATCTTTTATTTATTTATTTTTATCTGCAATTAACATGGCAGTAAATATTCCAAATGTATGATTTATAAAAAAATCAAGCAACAGACAGTTTAGGAAGTGAACTTTATTTAAATAAATAGTCACATAAATAAACAATCTTTCTTGAACTAACATTCTCTCTGCTTTTCTTTCTCCTTCTCTTTGTCCCTCCACACACACACACACACACACACAGACACAGAAACACACAAACATGTGCATGCTCACACAGTCAACTAAATCAGAAAAAAAGAAAAAGAAATACTTCTTATTATCCAAAGTTTATCAAAAAGGGTCATCTTACAGATTTGCATCAAGACTCTTAGTGTTTCAATTGTTTTGTGATTTTTCTTTCATCAAAACCCCAAAGAATCAATAATAAGAAATATTAATAAAGTGCAAATCTTGCTCCTGTTTACACAGCAAGTTCAAAGGTCAGATTCAGAGAAGAGCGACAGGTCAGAGAAGATATCAAAAGGGGCTTCTGAGTGAACGGCCAGTAGCGGCGCCATTCACCTTTCTTTCTTCAGTGTAGCGATCAGAGATGGAGACCTCTGATCGTGGGTTTGTTCACATAAAGGCACAAGTGTTGGTAGTGAGTGCAATCAACCAAAAATAGTTGGGTAGAAATATCAACACTGCATGTTTCCAACATAGAACTGGGTTTGAAAAAACACTGCTCTTCTACAAGATGTTTCACAGATATGAGAGAACTAGCTAAGCGTACAATAGTAGACATCTCTTTGCAGTTTTCTAATACGTCGTCTGAACTGACTGCACAAGTAAATCCACTTGTTGCAGGTAATTTCCACCTATTTCTAGACACTTATGGACAACTGAAGAAAGTTTGACATCCAGCACAACATGGTATTGCTATGTTCTGATTTTTTTGTTTTCTTTTTTATTCTTCTTCTTTTCTAGAAAAGTACAAAAAACGAATACCACCATGGTCCTGATAGTAAAAGCTAGAGATAATAACAACACGTGTAGCATTGGGATTTGGTGGCAGCAGGAGTTTTCTCACAGCGAAAGCTAAGGAGATTGTGTGAAAATGCTAGCTAACCGCTGTGCTACATTTTGAGACAGCATTCAAAGTGAGAAGTCAGTAGTGTGTCTGTGACAGATCACTCGTCTCTTTTGCTGTTCACTCTTTGGTAAAACCCAAATTCTTCCTTTCAGTTAAAGAACTACGAGCATGCTGTGTGAAATGCCTCAAGTCTCTCCTCTCAGCTTCTACAGTATCATGTAATTATCTTACATAACCAGTACCTGTACCTAGTCAGCTAGCTAGCACAGCAAACAGACAAATTAAAGTTAATGACATTAAAATTCAAAATAAACTTCAGGCAAATCTGCATGTACATTTTGATAATCCTATGTAGAGCCTTATCTTTGTATTTCAATGTGAAATATTGCACTGATTCCACGATCTTTGTTCTCTCTTCTCTTCTCTTCTGTATTCACGAAGGGAACTGATGTATCCACATATGCAAGGTGCTACCAAGCTGACTGGTGTACCTGTTGTGCTTAACTCATTCAGCGAGACGCTATCTTTCCTTCAGTTCTTGGCTGATGAGGACGCAGCAGTCTTTTTGCAGCTTGAGGTAAAAGCAGCATTTGCGTAACACAGACAAAAAGAATATCACAGTTTGAATACAAATCAAAATCAACTCCTTCAGCATTTGTAAGCTTAGGGCACTATACTGCATCGTCATTGCACTGCTACAAAGAAATGTCTCTTTAGAAAGGCGAACAAAGTGGGGAAAAGGGAGAAAAAAATGAAATAATTTTGGTCTTCTGTCCAGTCAAGTGAAAAACATCAACAGGAAATGACACAATAAGTGACTAAAAAAAGAATGAGGAAGACTCCCTCTTCCTCTTTAGAAAAAATTAAATAAAATCAAAAAGTTAACTTAGACAGCATGAAAACATGTGAGAGATAATTGTATCAGCTAACGTCAGCTCTCATTTTATTCAAGTGAGTCCATCAGGGAGCTGGATGAAAGTCTTTCAGTCTATTATTGCTTCTCTGGTCGTTAACACCGTGTCCAGAGTTTGGTTATTGCTTAGTTTTTAGCTTATATGATATCAAAAGCATACACAACACACACACACGCACAAACACACTCACACGTGTGGACACATTCTCACATGTGTACCGCATGTTGTTAAATAAAGTGTAAATGTGTCGCTTGCATCTGCTTCTTGTTCTTTCTCCCCTCTCTCTTTTCTTCTCGGCTCTCAATCAAGTCAAGGTTTTTTGTCTGTGAGCGTCTTTCACAGAGAAAACAATCGCTGGTCTCGATGGCTGAAGTTTCACTTCACCATCACACAGCTACTGAGCTGCTGCTGCTGCTGTGCAGCGAGACCCAACTCCTGCATGTCTGGACCTGTGCTGGAGGCCGAGCCCATGCTCCACATCACTGGTTTGGACATGATGGTGAAAGATCCTTGTGTTGCTGACTGGTGCTGCTGTTGGAGGCTGGCGTGGGGTTGAGGGTGGTTTTGCTGGCTGATGTGCAGACGAGCCTCGAGAAGGTAAGCAGCGGAGGCCACGGGGGACAGAGAGGAGGAGTAGCAGGATGAAGAGCAGCCGGAGGAGAACGTCTCCAGGGTTTGTTGCCAGGGGCCGTGCTGTAGACCCACTGACGCTTGCTGAGGAGGCAGGGCAGAGGGGGCGGGTCCGTCAAACATGGAGGAGGAAGCGAACACGGTAGTAGGTGGAGGAGAGGATGACTGCTGCTGGGCCAGAAAGAGCAGGGGATTCTGAGTGGGTCCTGTCTGAGCGACTTGGACCTTAGGTTGGGGTTGGTGCTGGATCTGTAACATTCTGGAAAACAAAGACAGAAGATCAGTCTCTCTATTTACATCAAGGGTTCTTCAAGTCTGACACTGTGCCCCCCTCCCAGACAAAATCGAGACAAGTCCCCCCCCCCCCGAGTCTGAAAACAGTGGGTCTCACCTTTGCTGGTGCAGCACCTCCTCCAGCATGTTGCGGTGTTCAGAGAGGGCTGGACCCAGTGACCCACGGCTGCCGCGGTTACAGGAGGGTGGTGGAACAACCTGCCTCGTCAGACCCTTGATCTTATTTAATCCCAGGAGCCCTTTAGTGCGTGTGTTTTTCCTCAGCTGCTGACGGAAAGCTTTGAGGCCTGTGGAAAGGCATGGGAGAGTGTTACACAATACTCCTTTGATCCGATGATGTGACACATGTAGACATGAGAAAAATGAAATTCAGCGTGGATAAGTGAAACTTCTGTTTTCACGGCCATGCTCCTGTACCTTGTGTGAGGGAGGTGTCAGAGGCTCTGCGGCCCTCCTGGAAGCTGGCAGCAGGCAGGCTGCCCTGGGCCTGGGGCAGGAGGTGGGAGGAAAGGGCCAGGGGAGCTCCAGCAGGCAGCAGAGCTCTGCCTTCAGCCCCAGAGGCCAGAAGTGTTGACATCTCACCCATAGCAGCCTGCAAAGTCGGGGCCGGGCTGGATGAAGACTTCAGACAGCCGTCAGAAGAGGCACCATCTGAGGGACTGACCACAATACCTACAGAAACGGGGCAGGGAGGAAATTAGACTCTGTATGTCTGACAATGGGCGGATGAACGTGTGTTATTTTATCTACATGTGGCATACTAACATGGAGGGTTGCACTGGTGGAAGCGGGCCGAAACCTCAGCCAGGGTGTGTCTGCGGGAAGTGGTGGTGGGAGGCAGCAGGGGCCCGAGGGTTTGTGTTGCCTCCTCCTCCTCCAGGTCCCTGGGTCGCACCTCTTCGCTGATGCTCGTCTCCAGCAGGCTGTTGGGTGAAATAGAGCGGTTCCAGAGCAGTCTGTTCAGGCTAGCCTCCACTGGAAACACCACACGCTGAAACGGATGAAGTCGGACTGTTAGCCTTAGTGTGCAGTATTTGGCTCTGATCTATCAGTTTATAACTGTCAGGGTGGAGCCTCTAAGCTGCTAAATGCTCACCTGGAACAATCCACCTTGGTCATACTCCTTCTCCGAGTACACTGGAGGAGCGCTTTTGGCTGGAATTGAAAACGCTGTGGTTCTGAAGCTGTCGGTGGACTCCATGATCACCTAAAAGCAAGGACACAACATTTTAGACTTCAAGTACAAGCTGCAGGTTAGATCAGGACGAGGTACGTAAGTATGTTAAGCTCCATGCGCCCAGCTGGAGTGCTCACCTCTGGGCCGGTGGAGTCGGACGTGCTCCTGGATCTCTGGCTCCAGTTTCCACACTGGCGGCTCAGCTGCTGGGCGCGGTGCTCTCTCACTCTCTCCAGCAGCAGGTAGTAGATGGCAGAGAAGTGATTGTAGCTGCTGCCCTGCAGAGACTGAGCAAAAAGACAGACAGTATATTAGTGGCTTTGCCTCTGTGTTTACCTTCTGTGGCTCTTAATGCCAGCTTACATCCATCTTTTCCTCTCTTTATAGCTTTCTTTAGCTCTTCCCCTCGATCTATTTCTTTAAATGAAAGCCAGGTATAACTATGTGCTCGTTCTTGCAAGTATAATCTCTCTGGAGACGAGAGAGCGAGAATTTTTTCTGCTTTTGAAAGCAGAACAACAAACTGAAACAGAAATTTGATGCTAGACACAAATAACTATCTGAAACCCACACCCAGCGACAGGTAAAAACAAATTCACAAATTCATTAAACACCACGCTTTTGTTTGAGTTCAGTCACCTCGATAGTCCTCTGGCGGTCGATGCCCAGCGTGTTCATGATGCCCAGCACTGGTTCACTGTAGTCCCCCAGGTTTGAGTTGTACTCTGTCAGAGAATGGCTAAGGGTCTGGTGGACGGCCGTTGGGTCTGCCAGCATCCAGCGGTGCTGCTTGATCTGGGCCACGCTGATCCTCCTGGCTGGGTCCACTACCAGCATCTTACGGATCAGGTTTTCACAGTCTGGAGGACGTAAACAAGCAATGAGTCTTGGACTTTGGGCTCTTTGAATTTATTAAACAGAGTTAGTCACTAGCAGCAATTCTTATGATTTGTCGCCATTATACCTTGGGACATGAAGAAAGGGATTCTGAACCGACCCTCTGTGACTCTCTGTCTGAGCGCAGGGAGGCTGGGACCATCGAATGGAAGAGAACCGCAGACAAGAACATAAAGCACCACACCGAGGCTCTGTGAAGAAAACAGCAAAAAAAAAAGGAGAACATTAGCAAAAGAAGAAAATGAATGCTTGATTGAATAATTCAGTCTATTACCTCCTTGTATAAGCTTACCCAAATGTCCAGCTGGGGCCCCTCATACTCTTTCCCTTCAAACACTTCAGGGGCAGCATAAGGCGGGCTGCCACACCATGTAGACAAAGGCTCCCCTGCGTTGTAGAAGTTCCCAAATCCAAAGTCTGCAACACAAAAAGAGACAGAGATACAAACATTACAAACGATTTTGTGATTCCAACTTGTTTGTTTTCTCTACATTCCAGCGCGAGGGGCTCAGGGTGCTGAAACACACCCTGTGTGTTGCCTTCTTTTAACCGCAGTGTCTTGTGTAATTTGTCATCGTGATGTTCGGAGACATTCGTAGATCAGATCATATCGAGCTGACGTTAACACATCGTCTCCCACACAAAAGACCAGTTGTCTTGCTCTGAGACTCTGAGGCTATCTTTACGCCTGTGTGCTGAAGTCACGTCCTCTGTTTTATATTAGCATTTGTAAAATCATTGATTTATCCACACTTAATTAGCACAGAGACGAACACAATGATGACTTTATTAGGTCGGTTTAAAAATCCCTAAGTTGCGAATGTTTTATTTTGGCAAAAATTAACTGAATACAAAAAACAGCACTTCTAATCAAAGTAAATGAAAATATCGTACAACACCATTCTGCCGGCAAACCAGTAACCATGGTAACAGTAAACGGTAAATGGCAGACCTACCAGCCAGTTTGATATTCATATTGGCATCCAGCAACAGGTTCTCGGTTTTTAGGTCACGATGAACGATGTGGTGTCGATGGCAGTAGTCCACGGCTGTGAGAATCTGCCAAAACTTCTTTCGTGCCTCGTCTTCACTCATTCGCCCATTTGAGGTCAGATGGTCTGGAGGGAGAGAGGATATTTTAGTTCAAGTCCATATTTGAGACCGAAATGTTGTTGGTGTTCTGTCTATCAGAGTATCACGATCAACAGATTTCGTCTATTTTTACGAGCAAAAGAATTTCATTAAATAAACTCACCAAACATTTCTCCGTTCTTTGCATACTCTGTCACGATGTACAGCATGTCTTTGGTCTCCATGACCTACGAGAACGACAAAGTGGAAAAAAGACAGAGTTGAAACCAACTGGGTCATTGTCAGCTGGCGATGACGAAGAATACATGTTCGGAGTTCTGTTCCCTCAGTGCAGCCCGCTCCAGGCATCTCTGGGCATGAGACATTTTGTAACTACAAAAATCCCCTTCTCATACTTCTCCATTTACTTGTTCCACACACAAGAAAACAACAACACCCTGGTTTTCCATGATAGGGCCTGTTGCATAAGCTAGCCGTCAGTGACTTCCTGCGAGCATTGATATCATGATATAAAACTCATTTATACACGCAAACAGAAACCCAGAGGGGGCATTCACAGACACAAACTAATATCAAGTGGATGGGAATGTTTTCCTGAGGCAACGGATAAAAGTGTCAAATTTCAAGCTACCCATGTCTCTTTATTTCAAGGAAACCGACTAGACAGATTCACACAGGCTGTTTACACAGGTCCCGCCTAGCGTATTTAAAAAACACCATAAGTGCAATCACTCAATGCCCAGCTCACTATGGAGGCCGGAAAGACGCAATTCCCAATTCTTTCCTGGAGCTTACAGAAAGCTGCCATTTCCCAGGAAAGCCCCCGGGGACAATGCAGTTGAGCAGAAAGGTTGCAAAACAAAGCAATTTTCGTCCGATGACAAGGCCCTGTCTGGGTAATGCTGCTCGACCAACTTTGAATTAAATGTCACTACATTCCAGTGAATGGTGGCGCTGAACTCTTTTCATTCCTTTCCCCCTTTAGAAAACCATGCAAAGAATGGTTCAATACACAGATGCCTCCAAGCGGCAAGTAGTCTTTATCTGTGAGATAGGGCAGCTCTCTGGGGCTCTGTCACCTTGAGGTGCAGCTGACGTCACGGCTCTGAAGAACAGGCACGGCACGTCAAGGGCCCTCGAAACATCCTAGAAGGAAGATTAACTCTTTATTTGCCCTTTTATTTGCCATGAAGTAGCTTTATGGTTGTTGAAGCTGCTTCATGTTTACTCTGATGGAAGATGCCATGTTTTTCTGGCTGCAACTCAGATGTCCAATTCAACCTTATTCATCAACATTATTTGTTTTTTTTTTGGAAACTCTGGGGTCTCTTCAAAATACATTTCTGTGGGTTTGAACAAATGTGATCGTCACAGCAAAGCAGATCGGCAGAGCTTGTACTGACCGCCCCCCTGGTGGGAGAGTGGGGTCTAAGAGGATAAGAGGGGGGAGTGTGTGATTGATACAAGGTCAAAGAGAGGCTGAGACGAAGAGAAAGGCAGGGCAGAAAAAACACATGTTTGTTCTCATGAGAACGGTGAGAGAAAAGAAGCAGCAGCTGATTTATCAGGCCAGGGGTCACAGAGAACTACACTGACACTAAGAGGATGTAACCCTTGGATCATAAGACGGTCTGATGCCACTATCCTCCCTTTGTACAGGAACAAAGGGGTGCCGCGGTGAAGACGGTTGCTTAATATTATCGTGTACCAACCATCTGACTAGCAGCGCCTCACACAGCCCAAGGGCACACAGAAAGATTAACATGGATGCATCACATGCAGGATACAAACAGAGGCCATCCAAGACTTCAGAGCTGTGATAGCACCTTTGACAGGAGCTGGGTGATAATAATCCAATCTCATCCAATCAGTCATCATATTGTGAAAAAAAAAAGGTGTCAGGTTTGACAGTTGCCACAGCCGTATTGTCCTCTACTATTGATTAAATTGCATTAAAGCACCATTACACATAAATATGGAGGCATTGAGGAAGTATTATATAGTAGGGTTGCAAACTATTATTTTTATTATAGATTTACAGATAGTTTTTTTCCATTAGTCAATTAATCATATGTGATGTATTTTGATGCTTTGGTTACATTGTTTTATAAACCTTCATGCAATAAAGCCTTTTGAATTGAATTGATATTTAGTTTAATATAACACAAGACAAAGCTGAAAAGCCGGAACGAGGGAATGTTGGGCATTTTTAATTGAAAAATAAGTCGCCAATTAATTTGCAGTCGAGACGTGATTTCACAGTAAACGCTGCTCAGCTGCTTAAAACCGGACATGAAGTAATCCTCAAAAGGAGCAAACCAGTACAGAGCTAAACAAAGGGCACACACAGTCCAGAAAGTTGTGTGTTTGTTTGCGTGGGTGTGTGTGTGTTTGTGTGTTTCTTGTCAGACGCGTGCCACGCTGCTCGCATGGCCAGCTGGGCAGCTGGCAGATTCCTTCCACTAAGTCTTCAATTTGATTAGGAGTAAAGCAGCGCTTTGTGGTGTGGCCTTCACGTGACGCGCAGACACATTGCACTCACTTGGCTTTAACAGACGCTAATTGGGCTTAACGTTCAGACCCGAGGACACCTTTTTAACCAGCACACGGCTGACTGTTCAATTTAATTGAATTCAATTCCATAGGTTTGATTACCATGACATTTTACTGGTACCAAAGCACAATTACGTGATTATTATGTCAATAACAATATTAGCTAATAGAATAAAATAGAAAATGAAATAGATAAATGAAATGGAAATGATGTCTCATTTAGTAGAAAATGGTGTATTTATAAATGTTTATCTGTATGTCTATGTCCTAGTGGTTGTCTTTTGTTGTGGCAGGTAGCGACCTATTTATCAGCCAACAATGCGCATTCTTTCTTTTCTCGCAGAATGAGAGGTAATTTGTTTCTCTCTATTCTCTGCTTCCCCTATCTGTGCAATCACTTAACTAAAAACATCTTAGAAATGCATTGTTCCCAGCACTGACTGATTCTCATTCTCTCTAACACAAACACACACACACCTGCAGACACTCTCACACACACACACACACACACACACACACACACTCAAAGGGAGGTCAAAAGGGATTGCACTAATTCTGCTGTGCCGTACTTATGATTCACTGTGCTTTGAGAGTCGGCAGCTCACCACCAGCCGGTACAAACTGCTTCGGTAACAAATGCCCTTTATTTTTGCCACACACAATGGCACCGCTGCATCCACATGTCAACAGTAATGAGGCACGATGCACTGCACCACAACATTGTTACAGAGGGAAATAAATGTGTCTCCATTTTGCAAAGTTTTCCACACTCCTCCCAGATTAATGCATGCGCACAGACTGGCTCCCTGCACATGGAGCGGCCACAGACCAGGGCTGCACAGGTTGAATAACACGCTACTGCTGCACGCACCCACCGCTCTGCACGCATCCAAACACATGCATGGCCAACAGCAACACTGCAGAGAGATGGAAGATAACACATACCTGGTAGAGTTTGATGATATGGGGGTGGTTTAGCAGCTTCATAATCTGCACCTCTCTGTAAATTTTCTCAAGGTTGGAGGGGTTCAGTCTGGTCTTGTCAATGATCTTAATGGCCACCTGGAAAACCAAAGCCCACTTATTAATAATAATAATAATAATACAAAAAAAGATAATTATGATAAAAAAATATGCATCTTAAAAAAATAAGCAAATGCAGTCACACAATTGGGAGGAGAGCTGCTGACCTGAGTTTTGGTGACTTTATGTTTCGCCAGTTTTACCACAGCAAAATTCCCCTTCCCCAGGGTGCGGATGATCTCATAGAATCCCACCTGCAGGGGCCTTCCCTGGGCAGGGCTGGACTGAGCCCCCCGGCCGTTCTCCGTCATGATCACCATGGTGCACCAACTGTCTGGAGCTACAGCGTTGGAATGGTTTAAGGCTAGTACCTGCAGAGACAAATTCCATTGCTTTTTAATTCACTGAATATTAACAGATACTTTTACATTTTTACATTGCATCAATTTGGCAGATGCCAAATCAAATGCAAATCAACTTCTATTAGGTATATACAGCATGTTTATATGCTGGCCTATGTGGTTGTATCCATCGTGCAGCAGTGTGGAAACCCTCTTGTGTAACGATGAGATCAGTGGCAGAAATTGAGTCAAAAGAAAATGATTTAAAGTGTACAAACACGTATTCCAGTTCTCAACGAGGCTCAAATACTGATAAAGTGCATTTGTAAATGTGTAAACATAGCCATACTTTGTAGGTACCTTTATACCATGATCAAATAGAAAGTTAAAGAGATGAGAAATCGGCGTGAGTAAAACCGAAAGAAAACTTTGGGCTGGAAAAAAGGGAAATTACTAAATGATCGTGAAAGAAAAATCAACCAGTTAATGTGAGTCCAATAGAGTCTCGTCTTACCTTAAAGAGCGGACATAAACCACTTTCTCTCACAGTTCAGACAGCTGTCAAAGGAAACGTAAACCATTCCACAACCAGAGCGACGTATCAACACAACAAAGAGGAATAGCTGTAATAAATAAAAACAATCACGCGCGGAACAACTTTTAGTTTCCTCCAGTCTCTACTTGGACTTTATACAAGTCTTTCGGCCCGGGACTGTGCTGCGGCCGGTGTGTGGCTGTGCGCTCCGCCGGAATGCAGAGCACAGGGCTTCGGCGCTCACAGGGGGGAACTCCTCCTCCTCCCTCCGCCACCATAACAAATTGATACCCACCTTATTTACGTCACACCCGCGTCAGAGCTCCGAGCTGGGTGTAAGGCAAGGCCGGACCCGAGCGCAAGGCACGGGTTGCCGGGCAACCGCGCGGCTCGGGCTCACGGTGACGCGAGTGCTGATGGAGGGGTTGCTTGGAGATGGGGACGATGACGTCAGTCGCGTAGAAGTGTCACCACGTGATGTTTCCCTCTGCCGGGCTGTTGCTCGCGGAGCTGCCTCGCTCTCGAAGCACGGGTGCGCGCGCGCATTCAGCAGAAACAGAAACAGGAAGCAACTGGTGATCGTTGTTATTTGATTTTAATTTATATTATATTATATTATATTCATGCACATTTGTGTTATTATTTAATGCTATTTTCCATTCTAAGCAATCATTTCATTCTATTCGCTTTTTCTATTATTACATTGAGTTGCATGTAAAGTACAGGTATTGCATTCTGTGTTAGTTATTAGGTTAACATTCTATTAATCATTTATCATTTTAATTACACTGAACTTCGACCTTCTCTATAGAGCCTGTTCAGCTCAAATTAGTAGGCTAGCCTATATTATAATGGTTCCCATAAAGGTAGTCTGTGAAAAAATACTTTTGGGTTGTTGGTTGTGAAAAATCCCTGACTGGTGTTGATCCTTTCTATAGATTGCAATGCTGTAATTATAAAATACATTCAATGCATTAATAAATGCGCATGGGTTTCGCACTTTCTGATAGTGATCAAGGCTGGGACAGAAAAGAGGGTGGCAACACCTTACACGGAGAGAGCACAGCAGTTTGAGGCAGAAAAGAGCTGACAAGACAAATAAGGGAGGGGCGAGCGATACCAAGGCGAGCGATACCAAAGAATGATGAAAAGAGTTGCCTGAGAACCAGGAGACAGGTCGATACAGACAGCGTGCACACACGCACACACACACACACACACACACACACACATCCGTATGAGTCCTCACATTCAATTGACACTGTCAGGCGTCTAAACACCTGTCCTTGTTATTGATGCATCCACCAAGTGGCTACGTAATGCTGATTTTCAGTAATGACGGGTGCTGTGTGTGGCTTCCTTCATCTTTTCTTCTGCCAGACTGAGCAGCAGCTTAATGTATATTTTTGAGGTTCAATTTGTGCCAAAAAGACGTCACATGCACACGGTCTATGTCAACTGAACGTGTGTCAGTGTGTCTGTGTCGATTCAAATTTAAACTCCACTGCTGTCGTCTTGTTGCACTCCATGGTATTTGAATGTGTCTTTCTGCAGTTCGTCCTGATGTGTCTTCTGACTAAACTGATGAGGTAGCCTGAATAGATAAATTGTCTCAGGATGCTCGCTGCCTGGGTGAATATCTTGAATTGATCAGCGCCTCCATGCAATATCTTTTTATTACACTGACACTATGTTATTTTATCAATGCATTTCACGACAATTTACTGAAAAATATGTATTGTAAAAAATGAGTATGAATGGAAGACTATAAACATTATATATACATGTATATAAATAGACGACTGACATAATATTGGGTTGTTGATTAGTATCTCTTATATGCTAAAGGTTGATCAATGAGATGTATGTTAGTTTACTACTTCGATGACTTGTTTTGAGTCTATTTAGCTAATTAGCTAACAAAAGTTTGCTAACTTTAACAAAGATAGCCTTACTGGTTGTTGAATGGTATCAAAAGTGCAATTAGACTGGTTTAGAAGTAAACTAAGGTAACATTCACAACGCAGTCAAGTGACAGGGAGTGCAACAAGATCACAGAAGTACAGTTTGAAGTTGAACTGACAGACAAATGTTTTGTCAGGTGCGCATGTGACATCATTTTGGTACAAATGGAACCTCAAACTTATTAGGGATTTTACTGTGGAGCTGCCATTTTGCTAATCAACACGAGGAGAAACAAGATTCATTAATTGAAACTGACATATGAAAGAGAAAAACATATACAGGATATCAAAGTTGCACAAACATGTCCCACAAGACCATAAGAAGACCAAAAAAGAAACAGCTGTAACATATTTCATAACAGCCGCTTCACTGTAATTGCTGTGCATAATGATAACAAACATCTTGAACTTTCACATGCATGCATACATAAACATTACATACTGTAACACAGCGCAGAATAAAAGTCTGTGTGTGAGTGTAAATACCAAACATCAACCTCTATAGAGAGACAGAGCCAACCCTCCCACAGTCTGAAATGTTAAAGGAATGCAAACTGCATGCAAAATGCCTCAACTGAAAGGTCACGCAATATTGTGATGCACACTTACAACAAAACCACACAGCCTACTCTGTTCCTCATCTCACTGTTTTCGAAAATGTCTCTACCTGGTGCCATTTGAATTTATGTCTCACTTGCTTGTTGTTGTGTTTCCTGAGCGTGGGCCGAGCAGACATACTTTCATAGGGTTCAGCGTCTTGCCCAAGGACACTTCGACATGTGGGCAGGAGGTGGGATTGAGCCGCCAACCTTAGGATTAGTGGACGCCCTGCTCTACCTCCACAGTCACACCCACAGCCACCCACAAACTATTTATCTGAGTCAGATTGTGTGGCTGGATTTAAAGCGAGACTACGTAACCTTTGCTGAACAGCGGCTGCTGTAGTTATTTCAAGATAATGGTTCATTGAATTTGCATTTATTTCTCAAGTTTCTATTAAGTTAGGAAAATGACTGGAAAAAGGGTCATAAAGTCAGCAAACATACTCAATGAAGTCAGTTTGACAGCATGTATCTAAAGTTTGCTAACATTCGCCACCATAAGCTACAGTACTGGTCATAAGTAAGGTTGTAGTGGTAAAAATTCTGAGTTTAATGAAACAAGCAACTGGAGCTTTTCATTTGCAAGAGGAAGAATGTATTATTTTGTCTTTCAAAAGTTACATACATAATTTCATAAAAACAATTGATCTTATTCCTTACCAACAAAAAATGATGATACAGGCCATGATGTGAGGTGAAGTAGGTGATGGTAGTTTGTGATGCTAAACCGCAATATATGCAGATAATTTGATTGGGTTTTTTGTTCAAAACGTGAATACGTCTCAGAGATAATAGGGAAATGTGTTGAACGTGAGCCAAACCACATTAAGCACAAACCAGTTTCACAGGCACAACTTCTCTTTCCTGGAAATGACACAAGCACTGCTCAGTTTCACTGTTTTGCTCTGACACACACCTCTGAATGGTTTCTTATGAAGCCGTTAGTTTATTAACCCACAACAGGCACAGTCGACACGGGTCTTTTAATCTGTGTGCCTGCTTTTTTTGTTTTGCGTACAGTTTTCTTTATATTCATCAACATTAACTGCTGACGACGTGTTGTAACAGTCAACAGTGATGCTGAAAAGGTTCAAGTATTTCCTGTGTGTGCAGAAAAGAAGAGATTGTAATTCCTGCAATCAGTCATGCGCCGGATATCTGCAAAGAAATACAAATATAAATGGTTGAGTAGTTATTGTTTTGCCTTTATCAGTGTTTGCTAAAAGCATACTTATCGGTCACATTTCACTGCACGTTCAGTTTGCTACCACAAAGAAAAAGCCACATCTTTGGTCTGTTTTTCATGTGCTTCTGGTACCCTTTTGTCAAATGTGAATGCTCAAAGGTCAAGTCAAGGGGTATTTCAGCAACTTATTTGCAGCAACCTTGGCGGACTGAGCGTAAACGGGGGATGACAGAATGTAATGAGTCACCCTTTGCACCCATACCCTTTCATAAGTAAGCATGCTGAGGTATTTGTGTTGCATCTTTTCAATAGCACTCAAACAAGATGCTGTCTACATTACTGAAAACATCAATAATGGCAGGAATGAAGGCTTCAAAGGGAACCAAAGATGTGATTCCTTCAAAGTGGAGATCAAACGTTCACTTCTGGTTATCTGGTGTCACGTAATTATGTCTTATCTACCAGATCTAATTAAATTCAAATGTCCGCTGGCTGCTCTTTTCAGACAATACATATCAAGGTCCCTCTGGACTTCAAGGTCAGGATCACAAGATGGCAGAAAATCCTTTGATGGTGAGATGTGCGTCTACAAAACAAGATTAAACCTGACACTGGGGGAGAAAACAAATCCCATACTTTTAAATACAAAAACTATGTTTACCCTCTAGCAGTGACTGAAGGGCCTCATTAAACAATACTTGAAATCTTACTGTTTACCTCCACAGCGGTTTGTTCAGCTGTAGAATCACTGCTTTCATTTTTCCCTAGTTGTTTTCATACAGGTTTTTCATATAAACTCTCCTCTCAAAGACCTGTCACCACTGACTGCAGTGACCTCTGTGTTGAACATTGCAACTCCAAGCGTGATACTGCGTGCTCTCCAGAACATCTGTTGAACCTGACCTTGTCAGGAACAGAGTCAGCCTGGCTCTTTGCTGAATCCTGAATTATCTCCAGAGCGCACCACTGTGAATCCTTCCATGCGGGCTGCACATGCTGTCTCAGCCTGATATTTCTAAAACGTGTGATTACATTTGATATATGATACTTTGTGTAATAACTGCACAAATGTAATAACTGTGGATAATAAGATGACAAGACTAAGAGTGTACAGCCATGCTAGCAGCTCTGTGAGGTTGTACTTAGACGCAGCAAAGTTTGGAGGTAAATGCTAAGGTCAGAATGCTAGCATTCTCACAATGGCAATGTTAACATACTGATGTTTAGCCGGTATAATGTTTACAGTGTTTGCAATCATACTTTAGTGTGTTAGCTAAATAGCCCTAAACATCAGCTAAATGTTCAGCTAATATGTCCAACACTGGTTTATGACCAAATAGCTGCAAAGCTAATGATATTCCCATTAGCCTTAGTTGTACTCTCTGTTTAGTGCTAATTAGCATATATTGTTTTTCTAAGACAGTGAACATGGGGCACATTATACCTGCTGATTATGAGCATGCTGGCATTGCCAATATTAGCATGTTAGCATAGCTGTGCACATACATCCTCACAGAGCTGCTAGCATGGCCCTTTGTTTTGGTACTCTATGTATACTTGTTCTCATAATCAAATGTGCAGACAAACACATACTATTGCACCAGCAATATCATCAGTGTGTGCATCATGTAAATCATGCATGTCGTCACCACCCCTGTTTATTGTAACAATGTGGGCGTAACCTATCAGCATATCTTTCAGAAGGTCAAAGTCAAAACAAAACAGCTCTTAACTTGCTGCAACAGCTGACGTAGATATTTGAATAAAGAGTAACACCTTTAAAACAACTATTATTTGCTGTATAAACATATAAAGATAATATAAATATACATGATATACATGCTTATATAGAACTTCTAAGGCAGGGATCTCAAAGTCAACTTATCTGGGGGCCACTGGAGTTAGAGTCTGGGTGAGGCTGGGCCACATCAAGTATTCTCCTCCCTGTCATTGATGGCGCTCCGTCGGTTGTTATTCCAGCAAAATTCTTCCATAGTAGACAGGTGTCGTGCCAAGTTACGTCCCCCTGCCATATTCTGTATCCCCTGTATCCATCTGTGTATTAAAGAGCCACAGAAAGTATCCCCTCTATAACATTGGCTAGGAAAGAGGAAACCTCTTCAAAATCACCATGGTTATTTTTAGGGATGTGACATATATACAGTACAAAACACTTGATGGTAGGACATCATCTGGGCATTATAGAGGGGGGAGACTTTCTGTGACAGGGGGCTTGTCTTGGATACATGTTATCATTATATAGTTCATTATAATGGGACTGGATCTAGCTTCTCAAAAACTAACATATGATGACAAAGTAATGTAAGTCAGCTCCATTTTCGAGCAAGTGTCGTAGCTCAACTCTTGTCGAATGAACGCGCTGTACCCTGGACAGGGGATACGGAATCTGGCAGGGGGACTTAACTTGACACGACACCTGTCTCCACAATGGCATCACACAACTGGCGACATATCTCCCGATCAGTGGTCTGGCCATGCATTGGAATCACTGTGAGCAACTCCTCCATCACTTCAAAATTGTCATTGTAACGTGCCGGTTTGTGGTGCAGTGGTTGAAATACTCGTATTGA
>JAVQJD010105491.1:0-27149 GCA_036023655.1 Nannoperca australis
TGTTAAAAAAAAAAAAAAAAAAAAAAAAAAGAAAGATCGCTTACCCGCAGCCCGTTTGGGCGCCTGCTGTTTCCTCCGTGGCATTTTTTGGGAGTCGCAGTTCACAACTGTGTCCAGGTGAAAACTGAATGCGGTCTACGATAGTCCATGCATAGAGAGAGAGAGAGAGAGAGAGAGAGAGAGAGAGAGAGAGAGTGTGAGAGTCTTTATTTTGGCTCTCGGAGTACTTCAGTCTCTCTCACTGTAAAAGAAAATCCAGTTCGGAATCGTTTTCAGAGAGGAGGAAACAGATGTTAAATCGGACTTGATCTTTCACCTTCTTCTCCTTCTCCTTCTTCTTCTTCCTCCTCCTACGGGGGGCGAATCGTGTCCTTTCACCATCCGTTTTTGTCCATCAGTGCCACATATGTTGATCGACGTGTGTCTGTCAGTCAGTCCCGCAGGCGGTGTTTCGCTGGATAATATGTGGAGGGAAATGCGCGTAAAAAGCGTTTGGTAATGCTAGGCTACAGTATATTACGCACGGTGCAGGCGAGGGGAGAGGCGATGCCAGCAGACATCGATCCATAGAACAAACTGAACATTAAAAACTCCTCCCTCCTCGCCTGGACTTGATGATGGCAGCGAGACATTTGTTACACTAGATAACCATGAGTTTATTAAAGGAACAGAGGCCAGGCAAAAGAGACTGGAGCACAGCTGCTTCCTGCCGCTCGGTGCTCGGCGCCTTTTCATGCGGCTTTCTTTGGTTTTTGTGTGTTTGTTTTCAGATCCCTTCCTACAGCTTCCGTGTTTTGCTCGCTAAATGAAAAGCCATAAAGTTTGTAAGATCTCCAACAGATCTGCATGAACCGCTGCGGTCCCGAACATCAGGTTCTTGCTGTGGTGTAACCGAACAGCATGCTTGCTGTATGAGAACCTGCTCATCTGAACGTGCTGCTTTAAAAACATAAACCAGGCTATATCTGTCCATCGATCTTCAGTGGCACTGTTTCCAGGAGTATCTCATTGCAAGATGACACACTGATCATTTTCCACACTGCATGCGACTTGTGAGGTCTGATAAAAATCCCCCTGCTTGATAAAGTTACTTTAAAAATACAATTTGTCACAGTTTACTTGACCAGAAACATAATTTCAGTGGTGTTGGCTACACTCGTGTAACGTTTCAATGATTTTTTTTATTCAAAACCGGCTAGTTTACTGCCGTTTAAACAGCGGGATATGAGTTCATAATTATAACATTAACAAAAAAGCCACCTGTGACTTCAGGATACTGTTTACACATTCAGTTGATCCTTTAACCTTTCTCAGTGTAACTAACTCTGATCTGATTACTTCCTCTTTTCATTACTGAACAAATTCAATGCATCACACACGATTAACTAATAATCTAAGGCAACAACTAACACTGAGTATATAAAGTAAGAAGAGTGAAAGTGCCCATCACAATGTCCTTAAGACCAACATGATTGACAACTGCTTGTTTTCCCTGCCCATCTACAAAAACCTACAAATATACACTTTACTACTGAATAAACCAAAGAAAGGCAGTGCATCCTCAAACATGATGAAGCTGGAACTAGGGAATATTTGAATTATCTGCAAAGAAATGTACAATTAACCGATGATCAAAATAGTTGCAGATTCTTTTTTTTTGTGCCAAATGACTAACTGATTAATTGACTAATCATTTCAGGTCTTATTTAATCTTTTAAATTCCCAGAAAGTACCACAGAAAATATGTGTATTACTGCAGTATAAATACAGGGATGTGTACAAAACTAACCATAAACATGACAAATTGTTAAAGAAAGCAGTAAAATACTTCTATATGGTTGTCATTTTAACAACTTCAACAAAAAGGTTTTCATACTAGAAACTTGGATTTTTACTTTTAATGGAATATTTTCTACAATACTCAGTATTTCAACTAAACATTTTTTGGAGTTACACCCTCTTACTTTGGTTATCATTCCTCTCTCTTTCGCTTTAAAAGCTACTCATGACCTAATCAAATATGAAGTGGAGGTGATGGATGACTTCATTTCAGAGAGACAACACCCCTTAGAGATCCAGACTCACCCCGCATTACAAATGGCTTCCTGATAATATTCCATCACCCTATTTTGTGTCTGTCACTCATTTTGCCAATGATACCAGAGACCTCCCGTGAACTCCACCTGAACCTGTGCGATCAATCACTGCTCGGATCAAGCCTGAGCCATACCTGTCTGACAGCTCTTAACACCCTGTGTGTACACAAAGCATGAGTGTGCGGTGACAGGCGTTACAGCAGCACCCACCACCACCACCACCACCACCACCACCTCACCTTACCCCTCCCAGAATGGCCTCGCTCCACTGCCGCTCGCACCAGCTGTATCCTTGTGTCCTCTGTATGGCCACACTGACCCGCCCACACCTTTCTTCACCAAACTGCTTCTGGAGAACTTTGTGATCAATGCTTGTGGTTTCAAACTTTTTTACTCACCATTCATGCATGAGTGTCAGCGGCAGATCCACATGCAGATGGTGGAATTTGTCATCCCTTAAGTCTTGATGAGCTTTTTTCTCCCTCACATGGTTGCAATTGTCATACCTGGCTGCCTGAAGATTTTCCGGGATACAACTTCAACAGATTTCACTTAAGTGTGATCCTCCGCTGTAACAAAATGTGACAAACATATGTCTTGTTAGTGCTTTTTCGGAGCCACCTGTGGCTATCTTTGCAGTAAGGAAGCAACTGTGCAGCTCAACAAAGGAGAAAGTAGACAACAAAACTTAATTTATGTCTGTGACCTTTGACCTGTGTTTGATGGCAAGCTTATAAAGCTAAAGTGGAACTGAAATCATATATTTCATAAAAATAAATAAATAAATAAAAAGATTGGAAATCTGCCCAGTTACACAAACAGATGTGGAAACCTGAATTATTTTATCTTAGATCTTATCAAGAACTGGAGCTGCTTCTCTGACAAAGAACGGGAAGCAGAGTTTGTACATTCTTTGAGTGTTTGTTTTGAGTTTTTCCACCCATGTAAAATTGATTTTCAGTCGGCGCTGAAGCAGAAAACATGCCCACATTCTTTTTGGAAGTCACCTGTGGCACTTCTGGACAAAATCAGCCTTTTATTTATTGTTGACGAAGCGGCTCCAGAAAGTGTCTTCTGACCTCTCTTCATTTGAGCTTTGAGAGATTCATCTTCACAGTCTAGCCCGTGCAGAGGTGGAGAAGCACTGGGTTTAATGTCACATCTCACATACAGTCAGCTTTGTAACCCGGGACAGTCCAGGACAGACAAAACAGACAGTTGTCAGGAGTTTCAAATTGTGTAATGTCACAGTCTGAAACTAAAATGTACATGATATGTGAATCATTGCTGCTGCAGCCTACAGGCTTAATGATTTATTGTATTGTCTTGTAAGTTTTAAAAGCTTTAGGCAAATCACTAGAGAATGCTATCATTATACACAGCATTTCAAATCCACTGACTGAACTGCTGCTGGTCTTTCTCATGCGAGAAATGTCAGTTTTTAGTTTATCATGAGTGTACGGATCACACAACACACTATTTGGAGTGATGTCAATTTTGCAATAGGAATATTTTGAATTGACTAACTTCAAAAACCTGTGCAATATACATAAAATCTGAATGCTTATTTCTCTTTATCCCTACAATATAATGACCCTATGTACCTTAAAGGTGCTATGTATAACATAAAAAAGGAGTTGGTTTTCTGGCCCTCAACTTTATTGTTTTGGTTCGCTCTCATTGCTCTCAAAAACTAACTGTACACTGCTGCCTGGCACCAAATGGTGACTAACTAGTGAACTCAGTGAAGCATTCAGCACCTAAAGGGCCAGATATTTTCCACAGGTGGAGACCAAAAACAGCTCAAAGAAGAGACTATTAGACTAACATTTGTCAGACGACCAGAAACACGACTCAGAATGAATGCTAATGTTAAACCACTTCTGCAGGATGTGTACATCAGCAACTGTTTGCTAACACGTTCTTTAAAAGGTGATCACGTGTAAATATAAATGTGTTTCCCTTTGACAAAATGTGCACAGAAAACAGATTGAGTTCCTTCAGATTTCTGTATTACAGATTAGTTTCCTTATGAAACTAATGGCATTCAGGAAAAAGGAACTCTAACTGGTTTCAGTCAGTGCAATTAGAACGAGGACAATACTGGAATTAAGTTTCTTTCTCTGTACTCGAGAAAATCCAGGTGAATGTTAAATGTCTTACATACATCTTTGCAGAAATTCTACATGTTTGAAACGGCTGCATTGCATTTGTTGCTCATTATGACCCGGTGGTTTGGTAAACATGAACTCTCAAGCCAGCTTTAAGAGCACTTTTTCACAGGTCAGAATTGTAATTCTGGACACAATGTCCACATGGTTTCTCCACACACTGTGAACTGCAGCTTTGCCACACAAACATTATCCCGGCTGACTTTCAAATCCATTAAAAACCTTAATGACAATAGACTCAAACAAACATCTGACAAGCAGCAATGTCAAAGAGCTAAGTTAGTTCAGATTGAACACAAACAAGCAGTCTTACAGACCTCACAGACCTGTTCACATTATGAGATTTACAAGCTCTCTGTGACTTCAGAACCTTTCAAAACAAAAGTTTTCTGAGGATCCACACTCTTCAATTATTCATCTGAGCAAAATATGGACCCAACCTGAGGCTGTTTCCAATATCATAACACTGGCCTCATTCATATTACGTGGTTGAACTATTTAGTTACACAGTCTTTTGACAATAGGGAGTCTAATTATAATGCTCTAGTCACAATAAAAGGAGGACGGTCTAGGAAATCCAAACCTGTCTTTAATCCAAAGATGAAATTTCATGTACAATGGACAGCCTGTGATTGAAGTCTGGTTTCATAATTTTCAAAGCGGAACAACAACATATGCATACAGTCAAAAGCAGCTGCTTGATTTGAAGATGTAATTCATGTAATGCTTGTGAAAACTAACCAAAGCTACAAAACAAAGAGCCAATCACCAATTCAGATGATGTCTGAAAAGAAAAAGAGAAGTTGCGTGATTGACAAGCGGTTAAAAATACAATTTCCCAGAGCAGGACTATATAGTGCAGCAGTATAATGATGTAAGCCTAATATGAACTTGTTTCAAAGATGATGAATAACATATCACATGAAACAGGATGGTAGTAATCTGTGATCATGCAAACATCATTTAACACATCTTGAAATGATGCTTGTAGAATTTTGATGACGGCATTAAGAAGTTTCCAGAAAACAGACTAAATAACATTTAAATGTCCGTGTTAAAAGACATGTTTGCTATGTAACAATTCATTCAGCAACACAAAGAAGCAAAGGGCGTTTATGGTTATACACACAATAGCATGTGCTCCCATCCTGTGTAAGAAGAACACCGTTTAGTTGAAAGTAGGTGAGGCTGAACATGCTGATGTGTTGTTGTTGTTGTTGTTGTTGAAAGCACAGTTAAAGGAGCTTTGTGGGACTCAGCGTGTTTGTCCTCGGGGCTGAATGTAACAGATGACAGAGATCATTGGAGCTTTTTCCCCCACATCAGTCAGAACTTACTTCTTTTCACTATTTTATAGTGTACTATAGAGACACAGACACCATTGTGATAGTGTTTGTACCTAATGCTAGTATTTCACAAGTGGGTACTTGTCGTTCATTTCTTGACAATACCTTCTTCTAATATTCCATTATTTTGGTGACTACTTTTGATTCTGGCTTGTTGTGCATCACAAAATGTAAACGCTGAAGGCCTTTATAATGTGTAAAAAAGGCCCCTGCACACTGTGCAGGTTGATTGCATGTCACACTGCATATGTTGGTTCTAATAAAATCTGGTCTGTGTCAGAGTGTCCGATATTAGGATGCAGACTGAGCTGAACCACTGTGGTTCACCAGGCTGCTGTTTTCAGTGAAAAAGTTCTGATTAACTCACCGTCCACTACCTGCTAAGCTCCATACAGCAGAAAGACAAAGTCAGCAACTAGCTGGTGAATATAGTAGAGCATTTAGCAGCAAAAGAGACAGATATTTCCTTCATGAGTTGATAGAGACCACAAACAGAGCTAAAAGAGAGTGAATATTGGACTTTCATTAGTCAGCTAGACACAAACACCAAAACCAAAAACTCCAAACAAATGTTAATGTTGCTCCACTTCTGCTGGACATTTAAATAACCTACTCTTTGCTAACCAGTTTGCCGTTTTAACTTTATACAACGATAATATATCACTGCTGTGTTTACAGCTTTTGAGTTGCCCCCAAGTGGCAAAAAAAAAAAAATCAATTAAAAGAGGTTGAATTATGTATCTGTCTTGCACATATGGAGACAATTTGGGGGGGAAAACATGTTTGTTGTTGGTTCATGAGGGTAAAATGTTGC
The DNA here is from genome assembly GCA_036023655.1 of Nannoperca australis. Lineage (NCBI taxonomy): Eukaryota > Metazoa > Chordata > Actinopteri > Centrarchiformes > Percichthyidae > Nannoperca > Nannoperca australis. The sequence continues at coordinate 6,428 of JAVQJD010105491.1, forward strand.
TATGTTCATCAAAGCAAGAACAGATTTGTATTATAGATTCATTAATATCCAAGTGATGAATATTATGAATGTTGGTGTTGGACCTACAGAGTAACATAAGCATTACACATGTTTCAGGTCACACGTTTACTCAAAATACACTGGAATTCTTTCATTGGTGCAGTACATTATAGTTGCTATAATTTATTTAAAATTTAAATAAAGGACATAAAGTTATAATTTAGTGGTTTCCCCCAGAAAATTGGTGAGTGGGAGTGGTAAGCTTCAAAATGTCTTCAGATGTTAGCAGAGGTGCTCTTTATTTCAGGTGAGATGCAGAAAACATATAAAAAATTTGATGTTCTTTGATGTTCTCCTAATATACTCTACAAGGACTCAAACTGACTTATAGTATGGAATAAATAATTTATTTATAGAATATTGGGGGTTCTGTTGGTTTTATATGAGAAGATTTATTTCTCCATGTTATGACCAGTAGATGTTTCTTTCCAGTAATTCTATTGTAATTATTTGCTGCACTTGTAATGTGCTGTGGCAAACTCATTTCTTTTCTTAATAATTGTTCATGTCTGTAAAAAATAGTCTGTTTCGCTTGTCGTCAAAACCTTTTCTGTGCTGGTTAACACCTCGGTCGCTGGGGTTAAAGTTGCCATATTATCTCAGGTGGATTGGCACTATTAACCAGATGTATCTCATATCTGTAGGAAAATGAGTCTGAAGCTGGAGGTCATTCTGCTCAGTAAGTACAGTGTATGGGGCATGAAGGGAGGGGAGTATTGTTCACAGTCTTCAACCCAATAACACCCATGCAAACAATCACTCTAACATTGCTGCTGACCTATTTCCTCTCATGTAATATATGGTTAAAGCAGCCTTGTGAAATGGCTTGATTATTCATGCTTGATTTCAAAATGAAGAGCTTTGAGAACATGGCTCCACAGGAGGATTGACACACGCAACGGTGCTCTTACAAGCACACACACTGAGGCACGCCGGGGCCCGGCTTACTCAAAAAAAAAAAAAAAAAACACACACCCTTGACTGACTTCATCCACTGTGTTGTGCACAGAGCATTAAAGCAAGAGTGAAGATAAATGCCCTGTCAGCGCCTTTAATGATTTATTTCAAACATTTCACTCGATCCAATAAGGTTACAATCTATGGCAGGTAATTGTTTATACAGAAATAGATGGCATTTTGTTTGTTTTATTGAGCATTGAGCAGAGTGAACACACTAACCTCAGAAATGGATGCACTGTCAGAAATATCAATGTGCTGTTTTAGACTACATTTTGCACTTGTAATTCTCATCACACATATTAACATACAGCGGCGTCTTTAGTGTTTTGACTTTTTCGCATTAGGCTAAACACTGCCTCTGAAGTTTTCTTTAATCTTCTCTTGAAGGGTGTGAGGCCTGTCTGTCCATATGGACGAGCGTGCACGTGGGTGCCCCATCTCCTTTGCCTCCCCGCGTGCGGGCGCGTGCTGCAGTTAAGTAAGGCATCAGAGCAGCCTGTCACTTGTCCCTTGGTATTGCTTTAGTCTGTGTCGACAGTGTGTCCACCCTGGGTTTGTCAGTGTCTATTCAGACCTGACCTGTCTTGTTCAGCGCATGGCAGAGGATGCTGATGGACATTTCCAGTTCTCCTTCTCAGTGTCCATCACTCGGTGCAGGATGCATCCCTGACGCATCGTAGTTTGAGCTTCTGAAATTTGTTGACAGTTGCAGAGGGTGGTCTGCAGTTCTGCCACCCTCAATTATGTGAGATGTGATCTGATTCTGACTTGAGGGATGTAGGTTGCCTGCTGTGCATAAATGCTCAATTGTGGTCGATCGATATCTTGCTAATAGGTTTTGAAAATTGAAAACAATGCAAATAGAAAAGATGCGTAAATACCCTGCTGAGGGATTTTGAAATACAAACCGAAAGGGCTAAGTGAAGGTGGGGTAAGTGACATCATTTATTTATTTATTTCCAGCCCCAGTGGATTCGATTCATTTATCCTCTTTCATGTTTGTTGCTTTGCTGCCAGTCAATCTTGTGTTTGTTCTCTTAATTTCCTGCGAGTCGCTGATGAAAAAGAAGGAGTATTTAATTAGCACTCTCTCTGTTCTGGTGAAACAGTTAGTGTATTTTTATAGGACCAGGAACAGAGCTCAAGTCGGTTTCTAATGGAGACGGAGGCAATCAGATAACCGACATTGCCACCCATGCTCTCTTTTACTCTTCTTGAAGAGGACTACTTCAGCTTTTAATAAACATGTAATAAGAAGGAAAACAGCTGGTAGCTGCATCACAGATGGTGCCGTTCTTGGCATCTCCAAGGAAGGGACCACACATACAGATGGCTCATTATTCCAGCATTTGGTTATGCATATTGCACAAAATTTTATTCCAATGCTTAACAACCAGTATAAGCAATACAGGTGTTACTATTTTTCACGAGGCTCCCCCTGCAAAGTAAGCAGTCGGGATCTTGTTTTGGTCTTATCTTTTGATGAGGATCACACACACAAGCCTCAGAATCTACTTCACCCCATCAATATTTCAGTGCTGTCTCTGTTTGTGAGGAGCGCCACGTTAATCTACACTCGGATGTGATTCATGGCTAAACAGTTGCCTGTCTTGCCCTCGACTGCAACTCTGGTTTTTCAAAGTGCACCTTTGTGTCATTAAGGTAACAGCCCGCAAATACCTCGGCAGGTCATTTGATTAAGACGGAGGGAGACATATTGATCACAAAGCAAAGGCAAAATGAATCAGCACAGCCGGCTGAGAGGCAAGGCCAAACACATGCGCACGTAACCTTGACCTCCATGAGATCCCCCAGACCCGCTCTTTCATCTCAACTTACAAACTCCTACTGTAGGCCGGCTATCTGCATATTTCTGATCTTGAGTGTCCTCTGTGTATTATTTATATTCGTTCAAACAGAAAATGTCACTGGTAAAAAAATAATAATTTGAATGAAAACAAGGCAAAGGATTCATTCCCATGAGGGGAAACGTGTTCTTGGTTGAGTCTTTTTTTAGGTTGACTGTTTTAAATTACAGATGCTCTCTAATTGGCTACGGTCAAATAAAGCCCGCCTAATGAGGCATTGCATTCATTTGCTTATTTCCTTTCAAGTCGCTTCCCTTTGTATCTGAGAGCAAAAGTCTGCTCTTGTGCGTACTGTCGTTCCAGGCAGGGTATTCTTAGGCAAAAGATTATTATGCCTCAAATGAACATGTAAATATATATTTGGTTCTGCAACACAAAAGTTGAAACTGTGAATTTACTCATTAACTGTAGCAGCAATAATAAACCCAGAACTTTAACTTGCATCCCACATTTCAGCATTATTTTGACCACTACGGGGCCCACATCTCACTCACTGCATCTCTATTATATGATGAACTTAGCACGGACTTCTCCTTTAATGTGATGATTAAGTGTGCTAATCACAAGTGAGAGCGAGACGTAGACACTTTTATCTGTCCGCCTCAGTGTGTGTGTGTGTGTGTGTCCTGAAACATCCGAGGGATTTTCTTTCAGACCTCCTCACACTTGACACTCCATGTATGCTGGAGCTGTCCTGTCCAATTTATAACAGGAGTCAATGTGACCTTTATCCTGGCAATGACTATAATGTACTTTAGCACATGTCATTCTCAGGTCAGGATCATCCCCTGTGTCATATGTTTTGTCTTGCATGTTTTACAGTCGCCGGGGACGTACTGCTGGTGCTTTCTGTGCTGCAGCCAATTCAACTTTAAAGTGAACTTAGACAGGTGATAGCTTAAAAAAAACACATAACATATTATTTCCATGGAGACAGTTTCCAGAAGCCTGTTTAATATAGCATGCTATTGTGGACCAATTATTCCTGCATTATTATATTTTCTGAGATATTTATAGCTTGCATAATGTAATTAGACATAATAATTACACAGAAATAAATATTTTGAACCCCAGTTTAATAATACCAGCCTTTCCTTTCTAGTCTATTCAAGTCTGCAACACATGCAGCAAACAAAGGAAGCCAAAGGATTTAAAGTGCTTAAAAGCATAGGTAGGCTGTGCAAAATAACTGTCACATGTTTTTGGCTCTAATTTCCCCCCTCATACTCATCTTATTGCTCATCAGCTAAGTTGTCAGGTCTGCTACATCCCTTTGATGGCATCACTGACAATTAGCAAGACGATGCCACACAAAACCATCTGGACAGGCACATCTCTCGTTGCTGAGGGAGACAGTTTCTAGTGTGACAAAAATAAATCTCAAGGTCAGTCACTGTCACTTTTTAAAAGTATCAGATTCCTTCAGAGGTAGATTTATGGGATTGGATTTATTTTGAGAAGGTTTACTGGCTAATGACGAGGCGTCTCAGAGACTGTTAAGTGGAGACCAGGAATTAAATCAGTAAAGTATACAACCCTGTCCCTGCTTAATGTTTTCTGTTGTTTTACACATTACCATATTTCATTGTCAGGGTACAGAAAAGCATCTGAATTTACTTAAAGGGTCGTATGTTTAAGTATATATTAAATGTAGATAGATAGATAGATAGATAGATAGATAGATAGATAGATAGATAGATAGATAGATAGATAGATAGATAGATAGATAAGCAGGTGTTGGCTGCTTTACTACCATTCAAAATATGATAGACCTCGCATGTCATCGTTCTAGTACACTCAGAAAAAACGATCAATTATAAAGAGGGGCGGGAAATTGATTTTCCCCTTCGCCATACGCAGCAAATGTTCCACATAAATATATGATGCTTTGACAAACCTCTTTGTATTAAACTTGAAGGGCCCTGGCAATGAAAGTCAGACTAAATATAACTCTGTTAAGGCCCACTCACACCAGCATTGAAAACAAGCACAATAAGCTAATTTCCCTGGAATCACCACACTCAGTGGATTCACAGAGTAAAGCTGGGACATTTCTGGGTGAACTTTGACACAATATCAAGCTTTGAGGGAATGGAGAGCCTAAAATGAAGGAATGTATCTTAGCTTATTAGCAGTGTTGTTCCATCTACTTCAATTTTAACTGTCAGAGTATGAACTGCACCACAAAAGGGGCATTGTTTACAGACTGTGAGGAGACGGTCGATGTATAGTAAATAAATATTTTGAATAAACTGCGTGAATTTATTGCCTCGTTAGCAACCACGCTAATGAGCTTGCTAACTGACTGCTAACAAACTAGGTAGCTCACTTGATTATTGTCATTTATGTTCTTTGCATTTTGCTAAATCATGTGTTTTCTATTTATTACTTATGTATTTGTTTCTTTTTTTTGAGGAGAGGTCTGTTCTCTCCTGTCATATCTGTTTAAATTCTGTCATCTTGCTTTATGATGTTGTTGTTTATGAGTGCAGATAAAGACACTAAAGCAAAACTAAACAATATGAAGAACAAAATGCCAGGCGGGGGTAAAAAGTCCAGTACAAAGAAAATAGAAAGAAGCTTAAAGACTGGTTGTGCAAGACCTCTACATGTCTCGCTGCCACAGCAGCATTGTCAAAAACTGCACTCACCCCTTTCACAGTGTCTGTTTGCACTACTACCCTCTGGTAGACACTACAGGGTCTGGAAATGCTGCACCTCCAGACTGAGGAACAGTTTCAACCCCACAGCCATATATACACTAAACTCCCACCCTCCAATGCCCCTCCCTCCCCACCACCACCACAACAATCTTAATGCAGTAACTTTAACTGAATGTGCAAAAGCTGCATCTGCACTTTATCTCACAACACCTACTACCTCACTTTGATTGTTATTTTATTTAATTTGTGTATGTGCGTATGTGTTTAAGCAGAGTGTATGGAACAGTGTTTTTTTTTTATCTTTGAGAGGCCACAAATTTCGTTTTATACATATGCAATGACAATAAAGGTGATTTGATTTGATTTGATGTTACCAGCCTGCTAGCGTGTTAGCCATTAACTCAGCAACTACTGCAGTTCAACAGCAGCCCAACAACAAGCTTCTAGCACCACCTATTTCCTGAATTTCACGGTGCCACTTTCTGGCCTTTAGTCATTATGTAACATACGACCTTGTAGGTCATCTGAGCAAGCAGCTTATTACCACCCACATACACATCTGCTGTTAGGTGGCAACCTATAAAGAGGATCCTGCTGTTTATGTCTCGTGTGAAATCAAAAGTCAGCGTGGACTTATTTTAACTTGCATACGTAAGTTATTTTAACCCAGACCATGATCTTTTCTCGAAACCTATCCAAGTAGTTTTGGTGTTTCTACATCTATATACGTCCCTCTGGGAGTTACTGGAAAACAATCTATTCTGTTATTTAGGTTGGAGGACTTTGGATGTCTGCTCTTGAATTGTTGTTGTTTATATTTTTTCCCACTTCAAGGATTCAAGGGGTTTTATGGAGAACACAGGTTAAACATTACCTATAACCATTCCATATTCATTTTTACTGCTTCACTTTTGCAGAGAGGTTTTGATCAAGGTTGCTCGGGCAAATGGATCGCTACACAAAAACTAGAACATACTGTCATTGTTTTGAAGAGCATGTTCAATGCAAGCCCTGCTCTTGCCACAGTTACTCACCCGCAGCTCTTCCATTGTGTGGTCCCATGATGCTTCCCTGCTTGTGTGTCCATACATCATGTTTGTGCGTGCTGTACTAAAGCAGATCCCCTACAGAATAGGCTCCAGAGTGTCATCCACGCAGAGTTATCCCTCACCACTGGCTGACCGTGGCATTATTCCGATGGGGACTGTTTGACTAATAAGCATTTTCGCTTCACAAGTGCTGGCTCTAGTCAATGCTGCTGCTCTGGATATACATACAGTATAGAGGACACCTTGAATTGGAAAAGGAAAGGTGGCCAACACTATTAAAAGCACCCACTGGCCCGGAAAACACACTGTGATTTCATTACAAAAATCATATAATGGTCGTAAACACAATAACAAAGTTGCACTTTCACTTGGAGAATTTGCAGCGTGTGTAGAACAGAAACAGCCCTCTCTCTGGATGATTTTTTTTTGACAGGTTACACTTGAATGAGCAAAATGGATCATTTTGTTTGATTTCAATATTATAAAACTGTTATAGAGGTAAACAAATACTTTACTGAGCAAAAAGTGGAAGCGGCCTAATAAAGATGTAAAATAAACACAGCGTAGTACTTGATTTTAAACACGCGGTGTCAAAAAGAAAAGGTTTAACACTTCATCTACGCATCAGTCGGTCAGCTATGAGTCAGTGATCCAGCCACACTTGCTGTGATTCCTCTCTTTTAAAGTGTGCTTATGGTGGAATAATTCATGCATTTGCATTTTACAAAATATAGCTTTAAAACGCGCTGCAGATGTTACATAAATGTAGTGGAACAAAAATAGCACATTTGCTCTGGGATATCCTCCAGTTAAGTACAAGTATTTTAAAACACAAGCGTTTCTGCATTTCTGAGGTTATATACCGTGGAGTGCACAATACATACCAACACTTCTGCTGCACCTGTGATTCTGACTGATCAATAAGTCTGACAAATGTCTCTAATATAAGTTATGTGCAGTCTGCTTCTCGTTGACCCTTTACGGTTTAAGCTGAAGTAGAGAAAGAAAGTAGCAAACAACACCTCATTGACCCTTTCTGTGCTGGCAAACACTGCATATTTCGACAACCATCTGCTAAAACCTTTTTAGCTCCATGTTGCTACCTGAGTGTTTTCCTACCACACACAGTTAAAAATGCACATAGCAAAATGACCTCTTTCTTTCTGCTCAGTTTGTGGAACTGAGCATTCGCAGAGTTACTTGCAAATTTTGGTCTATATTAATATTTATGTCTGTGTAAATCTGTAAATAATATTTGTTGCTGCCACCAAAACAAATTCACAACACTCCGCAAATTCAATTCTGATGAGCGAACCTAACTCTGCATTCTGCGTTTGGTGATGCCGCATATGTGCTGCTGCAAGTCAGGGCCGAGGTCCAAGCCTGCTGTTACTCTGTAAAGTGTTGCGATCACCTCCACAGACCACCCTGACAACCTCTTCCTCTGTTGTTAAGGCTTCCCCGCAGAAAGCCTCGCAGCACAGGGATTCAGTCCGTGGAGGTTTCCACCATCAGATGGTGTATATCGTCTGGCAGTCTCTCACGGTAGGGCTTTGGTAGAAGTTCAGCACACATGAGACACCATCATTTGAAAAACATCTGTCACTCTGACAAATAATAAGTGCACAGGGCCTCCAGGGAAAAGGGAAGTGCAAGCTCCATATTTTATTTCTTTCTGTATAACACTGCAACTGACTGTTTTTGTGTGTGGTGAACTGTACTTTATGTCTAATGCAATGCATGCTCACACTGACAATTGACATTTTAAGGGCATTACCCTTGACAAGGCGACCTGGACAAATGAAAGGAAAAGGCAGAATGATTTATCGGGGGGGGGCGGCTGACGAAATATTTTGATTTGCATTTTTTTTTCCTGTGCGGTTTGAAATGAATCTCCAGAACGCACACCACACCCCTGCTCCGGGCTGTGTGAGCTGTCTACAGAGCAGCCTGATGACCTGAGATCAGGTAGGGCTATATCTCCCCAGGGTGCTTGCAAAGCCAAGACAACACTGCGCCGCTCTCCTTTTCTAATTCTGCCAGTTCCTCCTGGCTTAATTGAGAATTTGAACATACAAATTAATCATTGCAGCCCATAAAAATGACAGGATTCATGCAGTAGCATTCTTCATTCTCTCTAATTTGTTGTGTGTTGTCGTCCCCCCGCCCCTCTTCCCGTGCCTTTTCTCAAACCCCCACAGCATTTTTTGTGCTGAATCTGCTGGTTTACCCCCTTATGAAAATTACAAATACTTGTCAAGGTTAACGAGTTAATATTCTCATTCAATATTTATTTTATGGGCGAAAGAAAGCGTCTCCCTTCAGCGCGTCCTCTTCTAGAGCGAGGATGGGTTTGTTAATCAAAATGACAAGGACAGTGTCCTTTTGATAATCCCCTGAATCATCGAGAATAAAAAATGAACTTTATTAATCAGCAGCCCCTGATTAATTGTTATGAAGTGTTGCTCATCCATTTCCCCTGCATTTCCGTAATTTTCACAGAAGCCTAACAATCTCCCCAATGATTTGAAGCCTTTTGAGCTGGCGTTGCATTCAGCAGCATAGCAATAAATAGCTGGGCAGCACACTCTTCTTCCTGGATGAGCTTCTGCACAGCAGACTTTTACAAAAACACAATGCTTATTTTCCCTATCTGCTTACAGCATGACTTTTTTTATTTAACTTCTTTTTTCCACCTCTGAGTTTGCATTTTTAAAATGGCGTTGTCCAAAAACGTCAATACTGACACTAACATCAGTTTAGTAGCAGCCATCAGTCTGCATTTATGTTTGTATCTTGCATCAATACTGCAGTTTCCGCCCACTAAATCCTTGAACGTGAGGCACAAATGTATTATCCATTCCTCTCCAGGTGGAAACAGTACAGTTCAGCAAGTTAACATGAAAAGCAGGACTTAATAAAATCAAATATGAATACATAGTTAGTAAATGATATCCTGTTATACATTATGTACAAATTAACAGCTCAGACAGAGAACTCCCTACAGCAAAACACAACCCCTAAATCTTATTGTTTTTTAAAGAAGTAGAACAATTAATGCTGCATACATCTATGATGTTTATGATTAATATATAACACTGAATATCGTTTTCACAGTGGATGGTGTGAGATTGGGAATCTGATGTAATTTACATGAGCGTGCGAGACGTGTGGTATTCATTTGCTCTGAAGTAATGTCCATGAAACAGAATATACAAACGATGGGAAAGTTTCATATCAGGAGGGTGTCTCTCTTTTTCTTTCCTTCTCCTCAAGGCGTCTTATTGCAGAAGGGGGACCTGATGAAGAGAGAATATTTCATGCTATGCCCATTAATCAGCAGCCATCTATTTTACTTTATTTACCTAGAAGTTATTATTTTTATACTGGGCTCCATATTTAAAAGTCCAGTGTGAGGAAATTATACGTTTAACGAGGGCGCGCTGTGAATTTCAGCCTCTTCAACAGATTTAAGGGGATTGGGTGGCTCACATGCAATTAATTGTGGAGGTGTTTTATCCATCAGAATGAATAATTTAAAGGGAATGTTAATAGGTATCCCAGACTTGGCCAAAGGAACAGAGACAAAGTGTTGTTGAAAGACGTTTCATTACTTTCCCTCTGATGCTGCTCTTCATTTGTTCTCCTGTGTCTTTTTTGAGTCAATCTACTCACAATTAAGGGTGGCAAAATAAGCAATAATAATCATGGCAATAATAATAATTAATCCGTTACTTTTTATACATACAAATGTACAATATGTATACAAAGAAAAGTAAGATGTTGATTTAAGGTCGATGCTACGTAGCCATTATATTTGATTCATTTCAAAACTAGATAATGGCTCAGTGTCAAAATCTTAATCATTGCAGCACAAAGCCAAACGTTAAACTTTCTCCATAAATAAAAGCACGTCTGGTTCACAGCACATGGGAACTAAAGTACATCTGAGCAAGAACTTCCCCCTGCAGAGTTACCATTAAAAAAATCTGCTTTATGCAACATAAATTGCTACAAGAAGGGGCGTTAAAACCACATAAAGTATATTAAGTATGTTCACATAAAGAGAAGTTGAGTAAAAATCAACTCATCATAATCAAAATAACTGACTTGTTTTCCTACTTTTTCTTCCCCAAAATACTAGTTTAATCATTTAATTTAACTGTTTGCTCAAATGAACTAAATCTAGCTAGCTAACGTTATATTGACTACTACTGATATAAACATATTAATAGCTAAACAATAACACAAAATTAACATTAAAGACATAAACTGTTACTTATAGTTTACAGAATGGGACTTTAAGTGACAAAAAGTACATTGTATGCATTCATGAGCTGAAAAGTTTTGCAGATACTAACACATTTATCACATTCACTGAATAAGATTATCTTGGCCTGAATTACCATATACTCTTTTAACACATAAAACCACAGCGCCCCTTGAAGGAAGCATTAAATTGACGACATCTGAGACTTGATCTCTGCATAGCTTTGACTGATTCCTCTGTGTGTGTGTGAGAAAATGTCTGTTCTGGTGGGAAACAATGTGAACTTCATTGACTCCCACGTGTGCAGAGGGATGACATCAGAAAGAAGTTGTCTCTGTCAGATGTAATAAAGGGACGTCCACATGTGCATTGCTCCCCATCCTTCACACTTTGTATACACCCAGCCCACAACATAAATTAGCTATGGGAACTATTCTCTTTTCAGTGGCCACCACAAGACATCTGGAGAAAAAAAGATGCACAGGGGGTGTGTTGCAGGCCAGGTTTCCCCCAAAATTTAAACAGTAAATTCAGATTGAACTGTAATATAAATTTTCTGACAGTATCATTTTCCCCTTGGTAACATCTGTTAATTTTGCACAAAAGGATTCACAAATACATGAGTCCTTTTGTACAGTTTCCTCAGATGGAGATCTATGGCGTGGTGAACAAAAGACACTCCTTCAATGACAAGTGCCAAGTACATCAGCCAGTCCTCCTTTTCAAGTAATTCCAACCCTAGCTATTCAGGGTTTGCCCTGTGGCGAGACCGAGCACTCCGTTCTCCAGAAATAGCCATAGCTCATCTTTCACAAGGACTCAGGTCGTCTTATCACGGGGAGAGAGGTTCATTTGAATTTCTGTCTCTTCAATATGCCTGACAATCATGATGCTCGGTTAATATTGAAGTTTGGGGAGCGCTTGGTGTTGCCCCTCCCACCCCCCACCCCCCAGGCTCTGTGGCAGGCACAAAGAACTTGTAAGTTGCCATCAAATATCTTATCACATGACTTTATCTGCCAGCAATGGCAGCCATTCGCACCTCAGCAGCTCTCCACCTTGGAGAAATCCTGATCCTCCAAATGTGTTTACTCCTTTCCACCCTGATAGCATTCAACATAGTTCGTCTTCACAAACAAATCTATTTTTCAATGGATATGCTCAAGCACTGAATGCTGAAAGCTAAATAATGTTTTGCCACTGGCTAAAGACAAAGACTTGGTTTGCTTTTCTGGCTTTGTATTTATTTGTTGTCCACTGCACCTCATGAAATCTGAATTTCCTTTTGTTCCATGTTCACAGCAGAAGAGCAAAATTGGCTTACCACACTTAATTAACACCCAAGCACACCTTGACAACTTTTGCATGACACTCACTCAGCTAAAGTCTTTTTAGAATAACAAAAAAATAAAAAAATCCACACTTCAACCGAAAAGAGAGGCGTTTTTCTTGATAAATTTAAGATAAAAGACGTGGCAGTCATTTTCTCCCATGACATATTTGTTCTTTAACAACAAATCAATGGCTGTGAAAGCTTGGCACCTGAATACAGAACAATGGGGAGATGAAGCGAAGATTGTCTTCATTAGGCACATTAATATTCATAGAAAGTAGAAAATCTGACACCACGGAGGACTTGGTAACCTTTTCTCATATTAGATTTTTTTTTCAACTTCTTAACACAATTAAAGTCCAGCAATGACTTAATTAATGCGGCTTTCTGTCAGGCGCTTTAAAGAACTGTCAATTTGGCCTGGGTCTGCCTGTCAGCAGGGAAGAAAGACAGTCATCCCACTCTTACAGGAGACAGTCGGAATCACAGTGCCGGATAAAGTCACATTCTCAGACACCTTGCCAAATTGATTCTTTTAAGGGTTTTCTTGCAGATTACCATTTCTTCCCTCCTGTCTCTTATTCTGCACGAGTGTCAAATCTGAGAGAAAATCTAAATTCAGTTTTAGGTTCTGGCTATTACCATCCTCTCCTATTGTGCTCTTTGTTGCTGATACCCTGTTAAATTATGATTTGAATGAAACATTTCTTGTGCAAGACAGAGCTCCGAATCAATTACCGGGAGACTGGGAACATTGCTGTGTGGTTAGAGCGCGCTGCCCTTGCGGTTGCGAAAGTTATTGAATCAACAACATTAGCTCAATTATTCTTTTGCATGAAGTTACAGCACATTTTTATTCTCGTTATGCATTTTTCTCAACATGCCCTTATGACGAATGACATCAGTGATACATCATAATGATTGTGCGGTGAGTTTCTTGGTAAAGCAGCCCTGTGTGGAGAGCGCTGAGGCTGTGAGGAACGAGGCGGCTGCATTTCCTTTAGAACCAGAACTGTCTTCAAGTGGAAGCCAGGCTGTCCAAACAAGATGACAGTGCAAATGGCTGCTGCTAATGACTGATTCTGCTCTTGCCTGGGTTTTGATCAAAAATAGCTCCTTCTCGTCTCTCCCTCTGAAATGGTAGCGACCAAAGTTGAGGTAATGGGCCTTACTTTAGAGGCTGACACAGCTGCAGGATTTGTTATAACTCTGACTGAGATCAGTCACACTAACTTTCAAGAGAGCTAAGATTTTGAAGAAATGAAAAATTATTACACAAGTAGTTTGAGTATAAGCAGAACAGAAATAGATATGTACAATATTGTTGCGGTTTTGTGAATCTCAACTCCTCCTACTCCTTTTTCAATGGGATTTTGAATGGAATGTGAATATAACATTGGAAGAGGAATGCAGTCATAATGTGATTTTAACATTTATTTTCTCATCTATCCACTAGGTGTGAGCAGGAGGGGGGATTCGTACACTGCCATTCTCTGTATTAATGAACCAATACCTGTGATCATTCTGCAGGAGGTGTAACTGGCTTGGCAGGTGTGCTGCCACTGGGAAACAGATTAAAATAGTCAGAGTTCCTTTCGAGGCTTGTACAGAAAACAATGGAGGCTTCACAAGGTAATCATGCCATTATATGAGACGGAGGGACTAATTGGAATTATACTAGAACAGGCAGGGAGCTCATTAAAACCTTGAGCACTACCTCATGATAAACAGTCACTTTAAGGGCTGGCACTAATATGATGAGGCAAAGTCTTTATTTCTCACTTTCCAATGAACACATCTGATGTTTAAGCTCCTTATACTCTCTCAGCAGGTATCATGTGGAATGTAAGACTCCTTAATTGCCACTGGAAATTAGTACGATGGTTATATAGAGAGCTTTTGTCATCATGCAGAAAGACTGATTGAGATGGTACTGTGCCGCCTCTCAAGGTCTGGATCTGTTTGAATTCTTGTAACATACCATACGTCATATTAACACTTCATAGTTTGTCATTATTACATTATTACAAATAGAACCATGCGTTAATGTATTAATTGTTAAAGTTTGCTCATTACAAGCCCATAAAACCTCACCAATACAATACCATAACAACACAGCAAGCTTGTTATGAACTCTGACAACCCGTGATTAGAATCAGACTCTTTTTGCTTGATGAGAAATTGGCTTTACCCAAAATAACTTTATATCCCCCTGCCTTCCAACCACAGTTCATTAGCTCCATCTTGTTCAGGCAGGATTCTTTGTGCCATTTTGACTGCATTCAAATCTCTCTAATGCCATCTCATGTTTAAAGACTGGCCATAAATCCCAGATCAGTTCTTAATGACCACTGCCGGCCAGCCGGTAATATGTCATTGTTCGCAGGCGATCACCCAGCGGGGAATAGACCATGCCAGTCTTTGTAATTGCACACCCAGAAAGATTTATATTGCCATTATGCACACCCATAAGAAATAATTCAAACATATCATTGAAAAAAACTGCCTGCACATTGCTGATCCCCAAATCTCCACTGAGCATCTAGCTAGTATAATATTCTACTGCCTCCACTAACATGGCTTTAATGTCTCCTAGTAAAGATGTCTTGAACACTTCTATTCCATATGTCTATTTAGTAGCGATGCCATTTCTTCTTCTGCAGGGTACTTTGGTAGAGCATGCAAAGGCTGCATAGGAAAATACACAGTGTCATAAGGCACTACACTACAGTGGCTGAGTGGCTGGAATATTCCACGTACATCAATCATCTGGTGCAGCATGCATCCTAAGCAAACTCCTCCATGTACACTCCTGTTTTTCCCCTTAAACGACCGCAATCCTTGGATAGCTCGGAGATGTGGTGATTGAAGATGCAGTTAGCAGAACTCCCCAAGTGTGCCGTCGGAGCTTTGTTGTGCAGCCTGTCCTGGTTCCTCCTGAGAGGGGAGGCAGGTGTAGGCTGACGCAGGTTTGATCACCTTGGTGAATGCGGACCTAAGTGGCTTCTCCGCGTCCGCAGGGAGGACAACAGCAGCCAACTGCAGAAGGACGAGGGTTTGACTTGGGCTAATGAATTGCCTGGTTGAACAGAATTACATCATGCTTGTTTTCTTTAAAAGGATTTGACAGGTACTCAAATACGCAGGTTGACGTTATAATTTAAAGCACGACACCGCATGAGGGAACAGATAGAAAATGTATCTGTGGATTGATCAGATGTTACGTTGCCCAGGATATGCAGGATGTTTATTCATGAATAGCTCTTAAAGTGATGCTTTACTTGATGTACTTTGAAATGTTAAGAAAATCGACAGCTAGCAACACTAGATTGGTGGCCTCTGCTTGTTCTCTTTGTCCCTGGTTAGAGGGCCGGGCAAGTAGAGGGGAAGTTAAAATGCCCTACTGAAGTCAGCCATCAAAAGCAGGCCAGTCATGCAGACTCCTGTTTCAGAGTCTACTGAGACCGCTCCCAGGGACTCTTTGTTCCTTTTCAACCAGACTGCTGCTGTCTCCGCGCTCAGGGGGCTCACTCACCAGTGACAGCCACAGTCAGATCATACCCCCACAATCAAATACAGTTTTATTAGATCTGTCTTGCAGAGCGGCAATCCACTGCAAAAACATGTTTTGTTCTCTTTAACCTATTCCACCGGGGACACAAACCAACAGTGACACTGTCATTTGTGAGCAATGCAGTATGACTCCCTTGTGGTACAAATGTCAGATTATACCGTGCAGTACTAGTTATCCTCCCTAAATATAGCCTCTCTGGTATCATAGCCTGTCGCAAGAAATTCATGGCTTCACACACATGGCCTTTAGTGGAACCCCAGACACTGTCACAAACCTTAAGAAGTCGCCAGGATGAGACTAATTGTAAATTCATATCTGTCTGCAAACTCTCCTTGTAATTCTGAGAAGAGAGGCACCTGCCCCTAGCTTGATCCTGGCTCGTAATGTGTGATGTGCACTTTTCAGTCCCCGCAGATATCAAATTGATTTGCACACGGAAATGCCATCTCTTATTAAGCTGGCATTTAAGTAGAGCTTTAGAATTAAATAGGCACATGTATTTGGAGGTCTGACCAGCCAGTTTGGTCACTTGCACTTTTTTACTACTCCAGGTTAACCAGGCTTAAAACCCCTAAAAACTTTTCTCAATCAGCTTATCAGCTCTTATTATGAGTGATTGGATCTTACTTGGACAAACATTTTCTGCTCATGTCCAAAGTGTTTTGGTAATTTCACATTAGAAATTTTTGTGTTTCGTTATTCCACTGTGGTCTTCTCATTGGTTTGAAGTTGGCGGGGATCAGTAGGAAAATCTTGATGTCCGAATCTGATTAGAGTTGTTTCAAACCACACCCACACAGTCTCAGAATCACTGAGTGTACCTCTTAATAAATAGTACCTTAATATGTGTTAATGTTGGCACCGGATTTAGATTTAGTTTTAGTCTTTTGACAAAAATGTATATTCATTTTAGTCAAATTTTTGTCTTTTAATTTTCATTATTTTTAGTCAACAAAAGCTAAAAATATTTTATTCTTTTAGTTTTTGTTGTTTCGTTTCCTGAAACCATGTTTACATGTGTCGTTCTCATCTATCACAAGGTTAATGGAAAAGGCAATGTTTACTTGTTCACACACAGTGTCCATGTCACTCTGCTCTGCAGTAATACTGCTGCTGAGAGTCTTATCAGTAAATCCAGTTTTTATTTCCAAACTCTGGCTTCTTGAACAGACCCACTCTCTTTCTATCGTTCCTGCTCACCTAGTATTATCGCATATGGTCCTTCACCATTCAAAAGCTGGATTCTCTCACTTGTTCACTAAAATACTTGCTAACTCGGTGCAAAGTAAGCTTGAGAGAAGAAGCTAAAACGTAGTGTAACAAAGATATATTGCCATTGACATTATGGGTCAAAGTTTTTGTTGACGAAATTGTTGTTTGTTGTACTGCAATTGATGCTTATTAAGTCATAAATATTCAGTTTTATAAAGAGAAAGTTACTTGAAGCCATGTAGGGCTGCAGCTAACGATTATTTTCATCATTATTTTTATAATTAATAATTTAGTCTATAAAATGTCAATACATTTTGAAAAAAGTCCAAAGTGACAAAATCTTCAAATCCCGAATCAAATTTAAAACCCAAACACTCTTCATTCTTCACATTTAAGAAGCTAGAAGCAGCAAAAGTTTTACATTTTTGCTTGAAAAATGACTGAAATGAGGAATCAATAATGAAAATAGTTGGTAATTCATTTTCTTTGGCTCAACTAATTGATTAATCGACTAATCGTTACAGCTCTAAAGCCATGTGTTCAGGGGCTTTGAATCCCAAAAACTGCAGCACCATCTTCTATGGGAAATAAAAGGAGTTGTTGCTGCTCTGAAGCTGAGGTGAATCAAAAGCACACATCACTGTAACCTGATCAACATTTCTTCTTGAAGAGCTGCTTGTTTTTCTCTTTTCTCTCACACAAGGCTTAGTATAATTCATGGGCTTTTCATGCTGCTATCATTAGAGAGAATTACACACAGCAGGTGAGGTCACAACAACAAGGTGAACAAAAACACAGCCAAGCAGCAGCTGCTACACTCACACGTCATTCATCTGTCCAGGATCAGTCTCGCGCCGCGGACTGAGCATGACGTATGTCCAGCACGCCACG
Organism: Nannoperca australis; assembly: GCA_036023655.1. NCBI lineage: Eukaryota > Metazoa > Chordata > Actinopteri > Centrarchiformes > Percichthyidae > Nannoperca > Nannoperca australis. The sequence goes on from JAVQJD010105491.1 coordinate 24,308, forward strand.
GCCCAGGAAGAGAGACAGCGTGTCATGCGCTGGTAGGAACGTTCACTTGGAGAGGATGTTATATGTTTGTGACAGTTCAGTGTCAGCTTTTTTATGGTAATTTGCTCTTCTGAGATTCTAGAAAAGTTTCACCTCACACTTTGGACTTTCTACAAAAAGAAATCTTTTTGAGTAATAAATCAGACTGTTAAAACAAAGAAAATGACTCCAGGGTTTACCACTTCTGGCTTTGTATTCTGCCTACAAAACTGATAACTGTGTAGTGAAGATTCTTTTTAAAGGATAATGTTGTATTATTACTAACAAGAAATCACTCAAAGTCACATAGTCTTTTTTTTCTTGTCAGACACCCAGCCCTATAAATAATCAAGGCCTTCTCCGATCCCTCAGAGTAATTATCTGTGTTCTCTGACAGACACAGGCAGCAGCAAACTGACAGGCCTCCATGAGGGAGATGTTGTGTAAATTTTATGAGTGACAAAGGAGATTAGTAGCATGCACTTTCTACATGTAACTTTGACCTCCTTGGAGCTGGAAGCAGGAAGGTGAACGGGAGCCGCCCAAGGACCCGATTCAGTGCGTTTCATTTCGGTGCCAAATCACAATCCAGCACGTTAACAGAAATATGTTGAGAATGGTGAATAGAGTCGAGGCTAAGATGATTCAGTGAACTCGCAAAACGTCACTTTTATATCTTTTGTATGTAAGGAATCTCAAAAGATGTGTTTCATTTCCTAAAGAGTGTTTACATCAGTCTGTTGTCATATTTTGGCAGATGGTTGGGGTATTGTGTTGGATTCTGGGGAAAGCAATAGTTTTCCACAGATATAGTGATTCTGGAGAGGCACTCATCAGTTAAATAGCAACCTGCCTCAACGATTTCTGTCTCTGAAACTCCCCCTTTATCATACTCCTATTGTGTGCCACTACCGACAGACCAACCCTAAGCATTCTTTGCTCTGATTTTCCATTGATGGTCTTTTATATAGTGAGTCTGCTCAGAGAGGCTTTGTTCCCCATAATTACAGGGCCTGTGATTTCAGCACACACGTATGTCTTGCCTCCAGCTCTGTGATTGTCAAGGAGATTTGATGGAGGCATCAACCACATGTGAGTGAAGTGGAACATGGTCGTGCCATCACACCCTTCTGTTTACCCTGAGCGTCAGAGGGCTGAGAGACAGAGAGAACAGGTGGGCCTCTGTGGATTACTCTATGTCTCTCTCCGTCTGTCTGTCTGTCTGTCTGTCTGTCTCTCCGGACATGTTTGTAGGAAGCGATGATAACATGGCAGTGCGTGGAGTTCAGCGGCCACGCAGCATTGCAAATCTCCCTGGCCATCTTGCACGGCTCACGCTGTTCAAACAGGTTCCACGCCGGCTTGTGTCTTGTCTTGTCAAGTGGCTGACATTCTGATTTAATCAACATCCACGCCTGCCAGATGAATTAGATCACTATCAAAAATGCACAGGGAGCGCCATGTCCCTCACTTGTCAGAACCAAACTCATCTGCTCATTTATTTATTACATTCTCCATGAGCAGAGCATTGTAGCGCTGTGTGGGCTTAAGGTTGCCTGTCCTTGGTGCTTTGTTAAACTTGGATGAGCCCCAGGGAGTTGTATAATTCTATCTCCAACTCACATCTTATTGAAAACATAATGGTGGTCTGGAGAAGAAAAACAAACACGGCATTCCTTCAGCCTCTCTTTTGGACATCAACTGCAATCTGTTCTCTGTGGATAATGAATCCACTACGATGCTTTAATTCCCTCCTATCTAAGCTGTTAATAAATCTGGGGTCCGAGCACTCTAAATAGATATAGATACAGACATTCTTTTTCTTACAAAAAGTAAGTACTCAAAAATGTTGGGACATGTATGGTGATTGCGCTTCCCATAGAACGCCGCATCTATTACTCCGTGTTCCTTACTTACTTCAGTGATGATTTAAATACATAGGGAGGTTGACTGCACACTGGCGAACCAACTGAGAGCAACATCATAATCTAGAAACAGATGAAATGGACTGATGTTGTGTTCACTGGATGGTATATATGCCAAACAGCTCATTCCCTGAATGCAGATCATTTCTGGAACTATGCCCTTTGTGAGATGCTTTCACTTATGTACTTCACTGAACTCAGGCTTTTTCATTAAATTCATTATTTTGTTCAATATATGAAAAGAGCCAGTCCTCTTTTTTTCAGGATTAGATTAATGCTTATTGGACAATTGTATATCAAAGTGATGTCTAAGTCTAAGAAATGGCAAAAGTCCATTTCATTTCAAGATTAACAGAATTACTTAGCTGTGTATTACTGTAAGAAGGAAAGGGCTGTATAGGGATGGGTCATTGTGTTCCTAATGCGAGTGTATGTTGCATGAATTATCAGTGGGAGGACCGCTGTGGTTTAGCTGAGCTGAAGAGATTCAGATTGAGATGTCCACTCACGGCTCACTGGTTTGATATTTCCATCATCGACAGCAAAGGAGACTCTGACAGTTGGGCTGCACAAAGCCAGCTGTTTTCATGGTTTGAAGCATCCTGAACGTGCACCCAAGTTGAAGGATTGGTAGGAGATTATTAACCAAAGTGACACCCAGAACACAGGCATCCACAGTCGGAAAATCACCGGGTCTCTCTCCTTCCCTCCCTCCTCCGCTCTCTTCCTCGCACTCTAATTTTGGAGCTGCGGCAAAGTGCTCCAGCATGTTTGTGTCAAAAGTTCCAAATTGAAAAGTGTGATAAGGTAGGAGGAACATTAAAAATAGATAAACACACATCTGTGGACGAATCTGGGGGGGGGGGGGGGGGGGGGGGGGGGGGGGGGGGGGGGGGGGG
>JAVQJD010105498.1:0-13118 GCA_036023655.1 Nannoperca australis
TCTTGACTCTATTTTCTATTCATTTCACAACGTATGGTGGTGAATAAGTGTGACTTTTCATGGAAAACACAAAATTGTTTGGGTGACCCCAAACTTTTGAACGGTAGTGTACATACATCCACAGAGACGTACTTGCACATTTCCTGGCATTTAAATTTTTTGCCTCACAGGATGGCCAATCCTGCACTGGAACACCTGGAGTTCCTGGAATGGCTGGACCGCCAGGAGTACGCGGAGAGCCAGTGAGTCTGTGACTGTGTTATCTCACTGACATACTTTTCATTTGATATGGGAGTGTATGTTTGTCCAAGTATTGCACATCCAAATGTCTTTACAGAGTTTAGCATCTCATTTCTTTGATCATTACTACAGGGCACACCAGGAGACAGAGGCCAAGCCGGAATGCCAGGAAGCATGGTGAGGCTTTATCAAAACTCAGGATTCAGCACCATTTCTCCCTCCTGTTGAACCATTCAAGACAGCTCGACTTTGTATTAAGATATATATTTTTTGATTAAAGACACATATTTTACTGTTTATGGCAGGACTAAAAAGCTGTAAAGGTGGAGTCTTATTTTGAAATCCTCATCTACTGTGTGTATGTGCCTACAGATTTTTTAAAACTACTTGGATGACGTTTTTTTCTCAACTTATCACTCACTACAAAAGTGCAAAGATGTTTGAAAACTATAAAGTGCATTCTAATCTCTGCCTTACATTTATTTTATTTTTTTATTTTTCATTTTAGGACAGCACCGTTGAGTTTTTGTTTCATAGATTTATAGTGACTTCAGAGGAGCTCGTGTTTCCATGATTTCATAGAAGCCCCCTACTGGCCTCAGTCAAAATGTTTTAGAATGTGGTCCAACACACTAACCTCTTGAATTACAGAAGCACGCACTAGCTCTCTTGCACTGCTTGGAGTATTCACTTAATTGCCAAGAACATGTTGAGATTTGCTACACAGAGGTGTAAATTAATCTGGTCTCAGCTCTTTTAAAGTCTTCCTTTCACTGTTTTCTGTCCACAGGGACCTCCGGGTTTCCCAGGTCCTCAGGGCCCATCTGGTTTGCCTGTAAGTTTTATTCACACTTCTAACTTTATTTTCATTCAACTATCTTTTAATCAGCGGTGGAAGAAGTACTCAGATCCTTTTAAATAATTAAATGTACCAATACAAAAGTGTAAAAATAATTAATTTATTCAAAATCCTACTTAAGTGAAAGTACAGACATTTGAGTATTGTAAGTATTAAGTATAAAAGTGAAAGCATTGGTTGTGCAAAAACAAAACCTTTTACATGACATTATTGAATGGTTAATACTGATGCATCAGTGTATATGCAGTATTATACTGTTGCCGCAATTTAGTGCAGTGAGTCCAAACCAACAGGGGCACCAAGATAAATCCTGGGGGTTGTGAGATTAGGCAGAAAAAACTATTCTTTTACACAAATGTGTCATCTTAGCTTTCCTGTGAAAAAAGATTGAATAACTTTACCTTTTTTGGCTTTCAAACTGTTATTTAAATGAAAGCATCTGAGAGGCTTTCAGGAGACATCACTCTATGGTAAATGCCAACAACTCCTACAAAAGTTGGAAACCACTGATTTAGTATTTAACAATGCATTGTATCATGTAGAATTTGTTGGGGATTTTTAAAAATGTAAAAATCTGAAAAGTAACTTGTAACAATAGCTGTCAAATAAATGTAGTGGAATAAGTACAATAGTTTTCTTAGAAATGTAATGAAGTAGTAGTATATAAAAGCATTATATAGAATCTACTCTTCTGTCTTTTTGACTTTTTCAAACATCATCTCACATTTTAAATCAAGCATCCCTTGATTCTTTGCCATCTCTGCATCCTCTCTGCGTCTCTCCGTGGCCGTTTAATGAAAGTTATTTCGGATGAGGAAACAGTTTGGTTGTCTCTTTCTCCAGTTGTTCAATTATTTCCCCCGTCTAAGTGATGGAGAGTTGGGACTGCTGTGCCAACTCTGCACTGTTGTGCCAACCCCCCCCCCACCCCCCACCCACCCCCACCCCATACAGATTTATTGTTTTAGGGGAATCAAGATGTTAAATGAATGAGCTGTGTGAGCACTGCATGGAATCCATTTGCAGTGTAGTAGCACTTTATAGCAGGTGTTTGTTAGGGAGAGGGAGAGAAGTGTGACCCTGCTGCTGAATATATTACTCATATTCAGTGGTGAGGAAGTTGCTGACAATGATCAGCTACTAATTAGTTTCTCCTCAGTATGATCAAGTAGTAATTACTTTCTCTAAATTACAACCCTCAGTAATCACTCTAATAACCAATCATACAGCTAAATCTTTTTCACAGTGATATTCTTACCATTTTTTGGAAGTTCTGTTTTATTTATTTATTCTAAAGGGACAATTCACATTCATAAACAGCTAATTGTCACTCTCAATTGCCACCATTTTAAAATAACGTATCTCCACTTTTAAATGCCCAGATCCATTAACATTCCTTAATTTGCTCATAAAAAAACAACTCACTTTTTGTTTTCCAGCAATCATTTGTCTTCTGCTAACTGCAGCTGTTACTAGGCAACAGATCACACTCGCACATGCATGTTAATATTTGAGTCAAAATAGCATTTGATGTTCAATTAATAGACTGTGAAATTAGGTTTTCAAAACATCATGGAATATTTCTTTTGGAATGTTATGTATAACAAAGGAAATGTAATGTGATCACAATATTTTGTTGCCAAGGAACACATTACCCCAATAATACAGCTAATTTTCAGTGTTCAGTGTTTGAGCATGGTCATAAATTACTTAATGACGTCTGTAGCTTTGGTCAAATATGCACCTGAATCAGAATCAGAATCAATCAGAATACTTTATGGATCCCAGAAGGGAAAATCTGCATCTCAAATCCACAACTCAATAAAAGAGAAAGGGATACAGACAAGTTGTATGTCCTTCTGACATACATATCACATCTTCTCCTTTGTTTTCGAATCATTGCTCACTCCCGTCATCCTCAGGGTCAGCAGGGTGAGCGAGGGTCACCTGGCCTCCCGGGAATGAAGGGCGAGCAGGTAAGTATCTGCCTATCAAATTCCATGTTGTAACATGTAGAAAAATAACCACTTGATTGATTGTATGATCTTTACCTTAGGGCCCTGCGGGGACATCAGGGTATCCAGGAACCATGGGACCACCTGGACTGCCTGTAGGTTACTCTCACCACCTCATTATAAAGGAACTGTGTGTGTGACAACAATCTAACAGCTTTAAAGGATGGATAGGTGGATACATTGATATGCAAACTAACATTAATTAACTGTCCATATGTATTTGTCAGGGGCTGAAGGGTGAACGCGGGAGCCCAGGAAGCAGCGGTCAGAAAGGAGAATCAGTAAGACATTAGACCCTCTCTTATGTAATTATGTAATACACAATGCATCATGCAGTCAGTGTATATCACTGGCTAACATTCTTTGCCCTTCTGCAGGGTCCTCCTGGTAACCCTGGCTACCAAGGACAGGCTGGCTCACCGGTCAGTGTTTTGTTATAAATTTACTCAACAATATAAAGAGCCTTCATTTATCATTACAAACTTAAATAACTGTGAATAATTTGAGTCCTTCTGTGTCTGCAGGGCATTAAAGGAGAAACAGGACCAGCAGGGCCTGTTGGTGCCAAAGGGGATCAAGTATGTAAGACACAAATGTGACTATGAGAAACAAATAAACAAATATTCACGTGTTACTCTTTTTATTTCAAGGGTTTCCAAGGACAACCCGGTTTCCCAGGTCCACCAGTATGTAAATGCTTTACCTCCTCGATGGCAAATTCTTGTCTTTGGAATAGTTGTAGTGACTTTTTATATTACTGTGTGTATTTTTTAGGGTCCACCAGGTCTTGCTGGCAAAACTGGAAGAGAAGGGGTCCCTGGGCTCAAAGGTGAAAAAGTGAGTACAAATCACACATCTGTTTTTGATTTGCATCCAGAATCATGATTTGTCTGTACTGAAAATTTTTACTTTCAAAGGGCAATGATGGCTCTCAAGGCTCTCAGGGACCAACTGGAGCCCCAGGATCACCAGGCTCCCCAGGGCTGATGGTATGTTATTATGTTGCTGTATAATATCTAAATTCTTGCCCAATCCAACATATTTATGAACCTGATAGTGTTCTCATCTCCACTCACTGTTTGTGTTTGCAATGAAAGGGCCCCCCTGGCATTGAAGGAATGGATGGAAAAGATGGAAAACCAGGGCTGCGGGTGAGTTAGCATCACATGGTTGGGATGCCCACATACAAGCAGAATATCCAAACACATACTGAAGTCATTCAATAGTTGATATAGTTACAGACATGCATAATAGTTGACCTTTGACAACCTTTGGTTTTTTTTTCATTATCAGGGAGAAACAGGCCCTCCAGGCCCAGCAGGACCCCGAGGAATCCCAGTATGTATCACATCTAACATCTACATGACCTGATTTGATTCTCTATCTGTCCAGTGCAGAAAACAACATGAATAAGACATGAGCAGTGTACCATGTATATCTTAAACTCTAAATGATATTCAAAACGCAATGCATTTTTGTACCATCATTATGAATTACATGTCAATCCACAACTTTGGTCCAGACTGATATATCTTAACAACTATTGGATGGATTTCTATGAAATTATGTGCAGACATTCATGGTCCCCAGAAGATGTATCCTCTTGAATCTAGAGATTCCCTGACTTTTCCTCTAGTGTCACCAGCAACTGTTCACTTATCCACTGAAAAATCTCAACATCTATGGATTGGTGCAAGCTTTTGTACAGACATCCTCCCCAACTTTCCTGTAGCACCAACAAACCCAATGCCATTTCTAAATCCCTCAGTTTTAATTAATGTAAAATTGTAAACTAAGATTTTTTTGCATTTAGGTCAAGTTTAAGTACAGCCTCACAGAGCAGCAACTGTAGCATGGCTGTAGTCTCTTAGTCATGTTAAAACATGTAATCATTTAGAGATAAATGTTGTGTTCCTCCATGCGTTCACATCAGCAATGCCCTCATTATTTTTCACATACAGTCGGTTGTTTTGGTAAATACAATCTGGTAGGCATGCTTTTTCAACATTGCATTAGAATTGCATTGCCATAGCTCACCTTCAGTTTCACAAACAGCAAACTAGTATGCAAATCAGCCTGATTGACTAAACCTTTTTATCTGAAAGCCTATCTAAAGCTCTTTTTGGAAAGATGGATGTACAGCAATGGATGTGTAGAAAAGACAGGTTAAGACAGGTGTGATCACCTCACCCATGTTGGCACACTACATTAGCATGTGCAGTCATTACGTAGTCTTGTAAATATAGTATGTATTGTGATGTGACCCATTGTGACTTCTTCTAAGATCTTTCTAACTTTCTGTCTTGTATGTCAACACAGCAGAGATGGTGAAATTTACGCACTGTAGTCGACTTCAGTGAAGAAATGAGTAGCTGCCTCTGTTCCTTTTTGATTTCTCTCACTCACCCTCTGTATCTCAGTTTGTGTTCGACCCAAGAGCAGGTGTTCAGGATTTCAAAGACACGTCTGCTTGTTCTTTGGCAGCCTCGACTTTGTGAATTTTGATACTGTACCAATCATCTCATTCTCTTTGATGTCTCTTCCAGGGATTTAAAGGGAAAACTGGCCACGTTGGCTTCCCTGGACAGAAGGTTAGCCAACAACTCATTGCTTCACCTTCAAACTGTGTCTATGTGTTTGTCTATTTACAGTTGCAATCTGTTGCTTGTGCATTAGGCCAAGTTGTTTTATCTGTGCCTTTTACTTCTTTCATCGCTTCAGGGTGATGTTGGACCTGCAGGTCCACCTGGACCATCGGGCAGACCAGGACACGAGGTGAGTATTTTTGCTTTATATCATTACACCAAGTCGATTTGGATTAAGATCGATAATATGTTCACACCAGCCCATTGTATAACATAGTCAGTGTAACTTTGGAGATCTCTAAAGGTCAATCTGTGACTTTTCCAGGGCGATCCTGGTACCCCAGGAGCTCTGGGACGACCTGGACCCCCCGGCCACGTTGTAAGTTCACAGCCCTTTTAACCATATACATGTATAATCTGTTGATATTTTAGTATGTTAGTGTGTTAAACTTTAATAATATGTTAGTTTTTATTTATTTTACCCAATTAGGGTTCTTCAGGTCCAGCTGGACCACCAGGACCCCCTGGTCCATCAGGAGTGGTAAGAAAAAAGTTCTGAAATATGTGACCATCATACTTTTAATAGACATAAAATGTAATTATCTGAATCTTTAACATTGCAAAGGGAGACATGGGTTGTTTCAGTGGCCAAATACTTGTTGAAGATCGTGAGCACTGAGCATGACAAATAACACTAACATTAATTATGATTACAGTAAGTAACTGCAGAAGCTACACAAAAAAATAAAGAAAATAGATAAGGTTATGGTATCATATATATCGTAATTTAAAGTTAAAATGAGTGTGCCCTAAGTGGGCATGTGTGTGTGTGTTTTATGAAAGTAAACTTAGATGTGAGCGAGCATAAGCAGTTTTTCCACGACAGTGTGTGTGTGTGTGTGTGAGAGAGAGAGAGAAAGAGAGAGCAAGAGGGTGAAACAAGTCACAATTAAAATTCTGTCCTGCTACTGCTGCAAAAAAAAAATGCAAACAATAGAAGAGAATCTTAATCATCCATCTTGCATCTGTAGGGTATACAAGGAGATAAGGGTCAAGCTGGTGAGAGGGGTCTCCCAGGGATGAGTGGAAGCCCAGGAGCACCCGGGCACCCAGGGCCCCTTGTCAGTACCTCTCAACTTGTGTCTATTTCCAAATTTGTCTAATTTAATTAAACATCAGTCAAACTGCTACGATGCCAGTATATCTCTCTTAACCTTTTTTCTCTGGCTTTGACTTTGTCTTTCAGGGAGACCCGGGAAGTGACGGTGCTGCTGGTAAAGATGTGAGTAATGTCTGGGTGTGGTGTTTGTCCCTATTAACGCATAACAGAGAGAGATTGATGTGGTGATGTGTGTATTTCATTCCGTCAATTGAAATGTTGTTCTTTGTTTTGACAGGGAGCGGCAGGCCTTCCAGGGGACAGCGGGCAGCCAGGTCAAAAGGTAAGATCTGACAGTATATTATGTGAGTGTGTATGTGTCAACCCGAGCATCAATCATCCATGACCTCTGTAGGCCATCTGAATGCAGCCAGATGCACCCTTTTCTGTTCCTTTTAGCTTAGGGAGATACTTAGGTCGGCTGAACACGCTTGCTCTCTCCATTTCTGCCCGCTCAGCAGCCGCACTTAACTTAGTCATCAGTTCACTAACCCTCCGACCATCCCACCAACACCCTCCTTCCTCCTTACCTCACTTCACCCCTCTCCAAATTGGCAGCCGGCCACCTGCTAGAGCCTGTTGGATCTCTCCTCAGACACAGGCTTACAGTACTGTAGGTGGATACTGTGATAAAGTTATTCTCTGCCTCTGGGATAATGCTATTAAGCATGAGGGGAGATGCTAGATGAGGCTATTTGTCATGCTGACAGGACAGCATTGTCAGGGTTTTAACTGCAGAAAAGAGAAAAGAGGAGAAAGACAAGAACGGACTCCTCTATTCTTCTATTTCAAGATCCTTTTGTCTGTCGGTGACGTGTAAACATTAGACGTCCATTATGGGCTGCTTTGTTCTCAATAAATCACTGTCGCTAATGTGGCAGGGCTGTTTTTTGAGTGTATTTAAACAAACTGAATGGTGGTCTCTGTTGTGTGGAAAGTGATATAGATGTAGCCAAAAGCTATTTTAAAGGGTTCTTCTTCTTCTCTGAACTAGGGTTGATTATTATCTTCAAAATGAGCAAAATAATAAAACAGATAAAAGCAGAAAAAGCAATGTAAGGAAGAACATAACAGTCAACCATTTGCTTTGTGGCTGCAAGTTAGATGAGAAGATTGGTACCACTCTCATATCCGTCTGTTTAATATGAAGCTACAGCCATGAGACAGTTAGCTTAGTGCAAAGAGCAGCACTATGGTTTTTGTATGGGCAGAGCCCAGTTTCACAGTTTTTTGTCTTTTTGATAAGCTAAGCTACTTTCTCCTGACTTTAGCTTCATATGAGTAACTTAATGCCATAAACTCATGCAAAGACGAAAATATTTAATAATGTGATGAATGAATAGCCATTATTATCCATTCTCTAAGCTACAAGTAACATGAATAAAATTGTCTTTTATCTACTAACGTTAGGTCTGTCTGTCTGTCTGTCTGTCTGTCTGTCTCCCAGGGTGAGCCAGGGGCTGCAGGCCAAAGGGGTGCTCCAGGCGAGAGAGGTAGACCAGGGCCCCCTGGTGGTGGAGGTTACCACTCCAAGGACGCACAGCCAATGATTGGCCCAGTCGGACCCAGAGGAGAGAGGGGTAGCCCAGGCTCATCGGGCCCCCCAGGGCTTCCTGGAACTCCAGGGTCACCGGGAAATGATGTGAGAGACAGTTTCATTACACTTGCAGAACTGCAACCTGATTCTTTTTTTAATCTTTTAATCAGCTTCAAATCATGGAATATCCAGCTTGGTTGTGAGAAGAGGTGATACCAGAGGCACTCATTAGCTCCATCTGCTCTTGTAAATAATGATTTTTTTTCATTGATTAATGTTTGCCCTTCTGTTTTTCTCTTTGTTTCTTCATTCCTAAACAGGCTGTAGTCAATTATGATGATATCAAGAACTTCATCCGCCAACAGGTCATCAAGATCTTTGACGGTGAGGGCCTGTGCCAATCTCTGGAAATGTACATTGTCATGTGAATGTTTACTGTGCATAATGCAGCAGTTTCTAGACTAGAACATTTTCTCTTCAGATGCATATCTCTCTTTCAAAGATTTATTCCATTTCTCCTCTTGGACACCTTTTCTGTTGCCACTGTGGAATCGTTGTTTGTTATTGCCTGTTTCCCCTCCCCAGAGAGAATGGCCTACTACATGTCTCGCATGCAGATGCCAGTAGAGATGGTGGCATCCCCAGGCCGGCCTGGGCCCCCAGGGAAAGACGGAACGCCAGGTAATCCCGGGTCCACAGGTGCACCTGGACTCCCGGGACAGATTGGCAGACAAGGCCGGCCAGGAGGCCAAGGTCCCCCAGGTGAGCCTTGTCACCAAAAATATTTTAAGCATCATAACAGTGAGAAACGTGTCATCATTATGTAACCGTAAACTGTCATGTTGTCGAAATGCGTCTGTAGGACCACGAGGACCACATGGAGAAAAGGGAGATAAGGGTGTTGGGGAGATGGGTGATGTAGGACCTCCAGGAGCATCAGGTAATGTACCCTACTGGTCTATAGATCAGTAAGTAAAGTAGTACATTGGCAGCCATTTGGTATGAGCTGATTATCAATGATATAGGACAGCCATTAGCAAGTGTATTGTGTTGTGAAATGTTGGTTTATCACATTTCTATATTGTGTCTCGGCCAAGTACCCTATTTGCTAATTATCTAAATAAGCCAAACACTATTAGCTAATTCTGTAGCTAATATGTTTGGCACATTTCACCATGTATATTGATCAAAAGTATAGACATTCAAACATTTGAATTGTAATTTCAGTAACAATAAATCCCTCCTGTCACATTTTGTTGAGGCACTTACATCTGCAACACTCTTCCACTACATATTTAAAGTGCTTTAAGCTTTATTTAAGCTACACCCGATGCAAAATCATTTTGGCAGAATTGTCTAACTTAACATATCTTATGCTAATTACTTTACAAGTTTGCATTTGTTGTTGATTACCTAAATTGCAAGCATAATAAAAGTATTTTTTTCATCGTTCTTAAATTGTCTTAATTAAAATTACCAGTGTAATTCAAACCACACAAATAAAGAATCTTCAATCATCATGAAGTTCAGATAACTTTGGCTAATTTTGCAAATTAGCATTCACTTGCACTCACTTTACATGGAGCAATTTATTTATTTATTTTGGACTGACGAGTAGTTATGGTTGAAAAAGCAGTTGTGCTCACATCAAATGATACAAATAGGATTTTAATGTTTGTTTAATGTTTTCCTCATGTTCACCTGATAACGGACATGGTAATAACATATTAAAGATTCTTTACTTATTGATATGTATTTACTTTACATCTTCTCTGATGCAGTGTGTAGATATCCATACTATATTACCCAAGTCCTTAACCTTGTAGATTGTATTGGTTCTGCAGTGTCAAATGGCAACACTTTACTCAGCAACTGCTTAGCTTAGCTTAGCATAGAGACCTCAACAGGGCGAAACCGCTAGCCTGGCTCATTCCAAAGGTAAAGAATGTGACTACCAGCACCTCTAAAGATAATTAACTAACATGCTATGTCTTGTTTGTACAAAAACTGAAGGGTAAAAAATGTATTATTTTCCAAAATGTTAATGTATTCCTTAAATGTTTCCCTTTAAATTATATGGTTTATCTTTTCAAATATACTCTCTTAAAGTCCCAGGGTACTGATAGTGCCACAATTATTACATTCCCTCTTTTCCTTTGTTCTTCCAGGTGTCCCAGGCCCCCCTGGCTATGGCAAGATGGGACCCCCAGGTCCTGTTGGCCAGCAGGGTGTTCCTGGGATCCCAGGACCTCCTGGGCAGTCTGGTGCAAAGGGAAATGATGGTCGGTGTAATCCTGGAGACTGTATGAGCCATCAAATAGAGTACAGCCCCAAGGGCCCACCTGTCAAGGGCCCCTGGTAGAGGGCTGGAGGTGCTGCAGGAGAGTGGCAGAGAGGACTGAAGCAAAGAGACTACAGAGAAAACACGAAGCCAAAGACCGTGACCCAAAGTTATTAAATCTGAGATGAAATAAAGGAGCTCCTTTGTTGTTGAATTGTATAGATTTACCCGCACAGATTTCTACTGTAGTTCTGGGCAAAAATCCAAATTTCTTTCTAAGGGCCCCACTGGAATGAGGCCTGTGAAGACCCACCAGCAATACATTTTTATTGCATCATTCTTTTTCTCTATGAATGCCAATTCATTGCTATATTACTGCCTCTTATTTTGGTCCCGCTTCTTTTTTGTGTTTCACTCCTTTTGTACATTTTCAAACTACCCAGGGAGGTGACAAGAATCACAATCTGTATTTTCTTCTCCTTGATTAATTCTGGTCTCTTCTGTTTTTTTCTTCTTCATTTTCTTTGGAGGAGAATACACACAATTATTGTAGCACTTTGCTTCCACCTCTCATATCTTGCTTCCTTTCTCAGAATCACATTCGGACTGCACCCATGCATTTCTAATATTCTGCCTCAATGCTTGTGGTGTGATACATATTAGAATTTGGCTTGTAAAAGGATATCTGGAGAAATATGTTTCGGTTCTGTAGAAGCAGATGTCCCTGTATTCATACCCTTGTTGATGGATTGACTGTTTTGTATATATTTATATTTATATATATCGGCTTTTTATACTTTTTCCACAGATTTGATAAAAGGCATATGCATGGCATGCCACAAATTTTCATTGTCAATGGTTATAAAGCAACAAAAAAATGCCAAAGGAATATTTTTCTATGGTCTGAGCTTTGAAAATGAAATAATGTGTTCAGTAAAAAGACAAATTATTTAAAGAAGAAAATTGCATTTACATAAGAAAGCATTTTGGCTTCTGTAATTATGTTGCTCAAGTTCATTTTTTGTCATTTTAATTCCAGTCATTTGAGAAATACAGCCAGATGCATCTCATCACATTTTGTATTCCAAAGAAGCAGTAATAGCCATCTGTCGGTTTCACCAGGCACTTGTTTAAAAGAAAATATGAGCAATAAAAGAGCCAATACACCACAGGTACTGTAATGCAATACAATACACTGAGCACGGCCACGTAAAGATAAAGAAAATATTCTAAAAAGCATCACAAACAGCTTTTTTAGTGTTACATGTTACTGTATTTTGGGGTTGTTTTCTGTTATTTTTTTAATCATTTTTATATCAGGAAGTCTATGTAATTTTAAATCACTACCATCTCTGTTGTTATATCGGGTGTTAAACCTACAAGCTGTGGTCAGACTTTTTTTTTCACAAGCTAACCCATGGGAAATGTTCAACTTAAAACTGAATTAAATTGCTTTTCAAAGAAGGAGTGTCATGTGGTTATCATTGTCAGTTTGTATTGTATGAAACACTATTCAAATAGGGTGTCCATCAATGGATGGATTCTGAGACAATGGGTCTCTGGGCACAGACATGTAATCAACCCAGGAACAGACCCAGACTGAAATTGAAGTTATAGTTGTGTCTCTATGGTACTTTTCTTTGTAGTTTTTTGATTGACTTTTCAGAAATAATTATTCCTCAAATAGAGTCCTACGCCCCCCTTCCTGAGTGAGCTCCTGGGCATGTACCCAGTAGGCCCATTTAGCTATCCATTTGTGTGTCCATCAACTCTCCAGGCTGTGGATATATTTCTTTACTTTCATTGTTGTCCAACCCATCATGTGCCTTACCCATCACATAATGACACATTTGAGAAAAGTTCAAAGCTGAATTGTGTTGTGTGCATAGATAGCCATGTGACTTTAAGATGGTAACCTTTCCATAATTTGTCTGAAAGGCACATCAATCAACACAGATGAGACACTATGCTGCTTATTTTTTTTGATTTTTTAAAAATCTGCCTCAGAATTAGTGCACACAGAGAGACATCACATTTCTAAAATGATGGCGGTTAAGGGGCGGGGCTAATAGGCACAGCAGGTCAGAGTTACGAGAAGAGCAGGTTAGCCTACGACACCACCGCGTCCTGTTTCTCTTAATGTAGCGACTAGCTACAAAAATGAGCTAAGTGTAAGATTTACAGACTCTAGCCTGACTCGTTTGTACGAGGTGAGTTATACAGCTAAACATTTTCGTCGACTGTGTTTTGGGGCGCTAATCTCAACTTTATAGACTACTAATCTAACGTTACTGCTTAGCTATTAGTTAGCCTAGCCTACGGACTAACGGCATGCTAGCGTTTGATGTACGGGCTTGCCCACGGGCTTGCCCCCCCCCAATACAGAAACTGTACATTTTAGAGTGGCCTTTTATTGTGGCCAGCCTGAGGCACACCTGTGCA